>VFIW01000129.1:0-115094 GCA_006386115.1 Globisporangium splendens
GACTCGGAGACTTCGCCACGCACGTATTTCTTCGGTGCTTGGGTCGTTCCATAGGTGTTATCGATATCGAGCACCACTGGCTTGAGTGTCTCCTTGCTGATCTCAGTGATCTCGAAAGGGTTGGCACTTGGTTTGTTCGTGTTGGTCGAGTTGAACACAATCACATCTACTTGATTATTGTTTCCATCGTCAACGGGGATTTCGTCAGGCTTTGGGGTTTTAGAGTCTTTCCCGTTCCCCTTTGACGAGTCGGATGTTGATGTTGGCGCATTGGTTTCGATGGCGATAACAACGGGAACAACGGTCACTGGCGCGGGGGTAGCAGGTGTGGGAGTCGGCTCACGACTGACTGGAGGAGTCACTGGAGGAGGCGACACCGAGATATCTCCGCTTGGTGTTGGCGTTGGTGTCGCAGATGGTGTGGGCGATGGCGCTGGCGTTGGACCGGCTGGGGTTACTGGCGGAGGCGATGCAGAGTCAGGAGCTGGCGTCACCGGTGGAGGCGACACGGAGTCATCAGGACTAGGCGTCGCAGGAGCTGGCGAAGCTGGTGTCACTGGAGCTGGGGACCCTGGAGCATCCGTGACTGGAGTTGGAGACACTGGAGCTTCGGTGACTGGAGGTACTGACACTGGTTCTGGAGTCACTGGGAGGGTGACGGGAAGGGTGACTGGAAGGGTGACTGGGGCATCCGTGACTGGAGTTGGAGACACTGGAGCTTCGGTGACTGGAGGTACCGACACTGGTTCTGGAGTCACTGGGAGGGTGACGGGAAGGGTGACTGGAAGAGTAATTGGAGCATCGGTGACAGGAGTTACCGTCACAGGAGCCTCCGTTACAGGCGCTGCCGTCACAGGAGCCTCCGTTACAGGCGCTACCGTCACAGGAGCCTCCGTGACAGGCGCTACCGTCACAGGAGCATCCGTTACTGGTGCTACCGTCACAGGAGCATCCGTTACTGGTGCTACCGTCACAGGAGCCTCCGTCACTGGCGCTACCGTCACTGGAGCCTCCGTCACTGGCGCTACCGTCACTGGAGCTTCCGTGGTTGGCTCGGGGGTCAGATCCACGACTGGGAGAGTCACTGGCAGAGTAATTGGCGCCTCCGTGACCGGCGCCGTCGTTGGTTCAGCTGTCGTAGGTTCCGGTGTCGGCGCCTCACTCGTCGGTGTTGGCGTCGATGGAGCCTCGGTCGTTGGTTCCGGGGTCGTCGGCGTTACTGTCGCTGGCGTTGGCGTCACAGGAGCCTCCGTCGTTGGCTCTGGTGTCGTCGGCGCGGCAGTTGTTGGCTCGGGGGTTTGCGTCGGTGCTGCAGTTGTTGGCTCGGGGGTTTGCGTCGGCGCGGCAGTTGTTGGCTCGGGGGTCTGCGTCGGCGCGGCAGTTGTTGGCTCGGGGGTTTGCGTCGGCGCGGCTGTGGTCGGTTCGGGCGTCGTGGTGATCGGGTCGGTGACTGTCGGGGCGACCGTCGCGAGCGCGTCCGTGAGCGACTCGTTGGACGAGAGCAGCTGCAGCTGGCGCAGTGGCGCGAAGCCCGCGTCTTCTTCCTGGGCACGCGCGCTCGCCATCACCGCGAGCGCCACGCCCGCGGCTTGGAGCAGCGTGGCCACGCGCACCATCTAAACTGTGCCTGTGGTTACTTAGTGTACGTCGAGCACTGTGTCTCGAGCGTTGGGCGATTCTGCACTGGCGAGTGAAAGGGAAAGCGCGGGGCGGTGGCCGATGTCTTTCTACTGTATCTGGACGGAAAGGAAAGCAAAAGTGTGTAAAGGCGGACCGAAAGAGAGTGTGAGAGTCACGCGGGATAGGGAAACGAGCGCCAAAGCTTCTGTTTTATGGGAGAGTGACTGGAGTGACCGATGAAGGATGTAGCTGACTTGCTTCAAAGTGGTTGTCTGAAAGAGTCTTCTATTTAAAAGCATATTGTGGTGGACTGCCCAGAGCAGAAGAAAAGAGGCTGCTACAATTATCGGTTGCAACAGCCAGTGACCTGTCTCAATCTGGCGAGTCAATGCCCTCAGCCTTTGCTTTGACTGTGGGTGATTGGAGGGATTGGGCAGGAATGGACGTGCAGAAACGGGGCGCAGTGGGGAGCGAAGATGCAGGATGGGAGTGTCGTCCAATTGCAACAAGGCGATGCAGTGCACGAGCTGGCGCTTTTTTGCGTTGTTGCCTCTCAGAGACTCTTTATTTGCATCATAAAAAGGTATTCCTTCTTCTGTAGGCACTTCGACTATCTTAGTAAGAACAGACAAAACAATGACTATCGATTCTGGAAGTGTATAACCATACACAAGATGTACAAAAGGGGGGACAGACTCGTTGTAAAAGACGAAATGCGCTGGCTAGTCGGGGATCAGTCACCCTTGCTTCTGTCGCAGAGCTGCTCGGAGGATCCGAGTCGAAGCCAAATTCATTGAGGCAGCTGGGTGTGCGTTGTGTGGGCGGCAAGTTTGCTGGAAAATGGGTGATGTATGGTCGGGTCGTCAGATAGAAATCCGCAGAAAGATCACCACGCTATTATTGTTTGAAGCGCAGCATGGCATGAAGATTTGATTCGAATCAAATGGCGATGGTACAAAGTGTTTGTCGGGATGACCCGTCTGTCTGTCGTGCGGTAAAGGAAACGTCTGAAACGGTCACCTTGTCAATTTATCGAACGTCAATCGTGTCATAGATTCGTGGGAATCATATCAGTGTTGTGCTTGTGACTTTTGTATTTATCTTCGTGTCACCGCAGTACCTTGTCAAGGCTTCTTGTCGCAGGGGTTGCAAATGTGAGGCTGCGAGTTGTTACGGTCCATAACTCCGTAACTTATGGACAAAGTGCCTGTATGTGAGATTTGCTGTGGATAAAGTGCTTGTATGTAGCGGCACAGCCTCTCTCTCTCTCATGCACGAAAGGAGAGTCCATGCACAATTAAGAGGGAGGTGTACTCTTCTTTGAAGAGAGGAGCGCCATCAATTGAACATGTGACCCCCTGCCACAGGACGATTGGCGGGCGGATCACGTCCCACCAGATTGAACCTCTTTGCGGCTATTGCCATGACAAACAATGCGCCACCTTTACAGAATGAGCCCTTCGCTTTCGAGAAGCAGAGCTGGCGTCAACGATTGCGAGTCCTCACGCACGCGTCTCTATTCTCAAAACATGCTGGTCAACACAGAGCATTTTGCATCAATTCTGACTGGTTGAAACTCAGAAATTGCATATCCAACACCACAGGAATCATCATTCTTGCTGTTGGAAAAAAAAAAGGATCCCTCCACTAGTCGCTGCAGATACCATGGCGTGGACAAGGTAGATGACTGAAGTCTGCAAGGTGTCTTCAATCTGGAGCGAATATCTACGATTGAACTGGTAGTATGCAATTAACCCGTCGAGCCGAAACTCCTCCAGGGAGCCTCGTGCACACCATGTTGTGGAGGCGAGACTTGAAACTTGTAATGACAATGGACCATTGCGTTGCCACTGGCAACGTAATGCAACGGATGGGCGGACCGGCGTTGACACATGGCTACATTACTTGCCGAAAAAATATGCTGCGCGATCTCACCCAAGGAGCGAAGCCAGCACGCACAGACAAGGCTGTACCAGACGAACAATATCCACAGACTCGGGTGGGAGTATCTCGGTGAAGACCTGGTGGCTGCAGAGGGACGCAATCCCGCGTGGAAAGACGATCTAAAGCGGCAGATGGAATCCTTGCTACCGACCGTGGACCTCGAGTGGAGATCAGACGGAAGTGTAGGTGTGTATTTTGGGAGAAAACCTGAGCAGACGATTCATCAACTATCGGAAGAGACTCAAGCGTTCTGGCCATCCTTCCAGTGGAACGACAACCCCTGGATAATCGACAGTCAAGGCGAGCAGTACACGGTCAAAACGGTTTCTTTCCTGAAAGGATGCAATTTGGCCAGCTTCAACGTGAGAAGGGAAGAAGAGCGAGTGTTCTCCGTGCGGCTACCAACCATGACAGCGACTCTCATGTCCAAACGAATGACCACCCTGCGAAAACTCGTAACCAGCAGCATTCTATGCTCACCGGAGATAGATATCGATGTAGGCAACCAGCTAATCAGTCAGCAGGAGCCGTGGAGCAGGAAACACACAAAACGAGAGTACAAGTGGATCAGCAACGGCATGGGAACCATCACTGCAGTGCCAGTATCGGAGAGGAGCCACACGGACTACATTCAGATGCAACGGCAAGCGAACGGAGTTCTCTGGACAGTGACCGACTGGACCGGGGATACTACTTGTCAACAAGATGTTGCAATGATCGAAGAAGAAATAAAGACTGTAGGGTGGACATTCAAACCGCACCCGTTCACGACGCATTGTCCGTGACTGATGCATGAACGTACTCCCCAAACAGCATCCAGAAGACAATTGACCGAGCACGAACACGGAGGCTGCACAGCAAGTTGTATCAAGGTCTCGGAGTACTCGTAGACAAGCTCAACGAAGTCGCGAAAACTGATCAGTGGTGCAGTCATGTGCAGTACCGACTACCAGCAGATCTATGGAAACAACGAGGATGTCTTACACCGTATCAGATATGGACGACATACCGGATTTCTACGATGCAGCTCAACCTGTTACATCCGGGAAGGATCGAGTCTTCGGCGTGTCCAAGCAATGCCGGATGTGGGGAGACAAAAGAAACTATCTCACACATAGTCTGGAGTTGCAAGCGAGCACAAGCTGCGTGGATGGCGTTCCTCGGGCGATGGATTGGTCGAACATTGACGGAGCAAGCACTCAATCTCTTCCTGCCTCACATTGCTAGCCGCACAGCCCCGCCAGGTCAACGATCTTTGCTCCGGGAATTGGAAAAGCACTTCGGGTTCATTACTCCGGAACACTCGACAGCACTACAGAAACTTTGGTTTATCGTCACATCAAGCATCCCAGTATTGCTATGGAGAACGAGAGTGGAAATAGTGCATGAACAGCAACACGTCACTATCGAAGAAAGTACCCAGCGTGTGTGATGCAAGTGCGAGCTGTGGCTCATCGGATGAGAACACTCAAAGGAGAAAAGATCAATGCAACGTGCCTGAGCCAACTGCTCAGCGTACCGGGGAGACAAGACTTGTCGCGCCAACTGGAAGCACGGTCGACGGCGCGTTTGTATTTCGATGGAGGTGCACGCGGCAACCCAGGTCCAGGAGGCAGCGGTCGGGCACTCATCTTCCTGAATGAACGCAGCGATCGATGGGAACTCAAAGCATGCGGCTACGCGTACATGGGACCGGAAGTCACGAGCAATTGGTGCGAGTACAGCGCACTGAAAGATGGTCTGGCATACAGTGCACACTACCTTCAGCACTATGAAGTCAAATTGGAAGTCTTCGGAGACAGCCAAATGATTATCGCAGCCCAGAACGGGTTCGCCTCAATACGCCAGACCGAGTTGCAGCCACTAGCAGTTTGGGTAAACCAAATCATCGCCAACTTTGCGTGGATCTCCTGGAATCACACAAAACGAGAACAAAACAAAATGGCCGATCTTCTCGCCAACATGGCAATGAACTCCAAGAGTGCGAAGATACTCACCGACGAATCGCGGGGGAACGATCAAGTTCTTCTGTCCCAGGTCGCAGCTCTACTCGACAATGATATCGGTGCCACACCGTCAAAACTTAGAAACACCTCACTGTCAGCAGTGTTAATGAGACTCTGGAATTCTTAAACTGTATGTAGATCATAAGTTAAATAGAATTACCTTCTCTCACATTACTTGCCGAAAGTGGCCTGAAGCTTCCTAGCACTAACGTTACTGCTATATCTACTTTTTCCTTCCACAATTGCTGGAGCCATTCATTTTCAAGCTGTGCATTTGTGCAATTTACACGTGCTGCTGTGGCGATGAGGGCTTGCACACGTACACATTGCGTCGCCGGCCGTACTTGAGGTCCCAGATCGTGAAGCCTACGGCCGAGAAGAACACCGCTGTGAGCGAAAAGATTACGAGCGACTCAAACTGACGCGGATCGTGGAAGACGATGCCCATGAACTGGATCATGAGGTAGAAAAACTGGTACGTCGCAGTCTGCATCGAGTTGATCGAGCCGCGGCGGCTCGGCTCGATCCACTCCTGCATGATCTGGGTCTCCGCGAGATCGACGCTCCACAACCAGATCCGAGACACGGCCATGCACCCAATCATGACGTAGTCCGACGTGATCGACTCGCCTGCAATGATAAACGCTCCAATGACGGGCGCCAGACACAGCCAAAAGAGCCACACGCTCACGACCGCCACGCTCTCGATGCGACCTAGGAGCTTCCGCACATACGGGAACAAAAACGTCCCCACGAGTCCAAACGCAGCGCCTGCACCAAGACTGGAACCCAGAATCGAGTCAGGGATCCCGCGCCATTTCAAGTACGCCGTGTTAAGTGCGCCGCCACTCAAGATCGTCATGTACAGCGAGCAAAACGAGAAGCTGAGCAAAAACACCGGGTGCTCGAGGTAGTCCTTCCACATCTCGGCGTACCGCGTGACCGTGCTCTGCTGTTTCGTGCTCGCCGTTTGCTGCTCATGTGCTTCGGCATCAGCTTCTTCTGTCACGTCTTCTTTCACGGCGAGGTTGGGATTCAGGTCGTAGATGTCTTTGGTCATGAAATACTCGAGTGGCGTCGAGAGCAAGTTCCAGATCCCAACGGCCGCAGCGCCGATCATGGCGCTCATCGTTGGATCTTTTCCTGCGAAATCCATAATGATACCGAAAGCCATAGGCGCAAGGATCTTGCAACTCAAGTCAATGCGGCGCATCGTCGTGTTCAAGTGCGCGAGCGCATCGGAATCGGCACCAGCGATCACGACGACCCAATCTCGCTCGATCGCGAGCGTCTGCGCGTCATTCAGCACTTGGCCAACGCCACCACACACCAGAGTGACGACAAACAGCCCAAGAAGCTTCCACGTCCACTCGGGTTTATGGATGCCGTCGGCATTGGTCAGCAGCAAAATCAACATCAACATCGTCGCGCTGATCACGATCATGAGATTCTCCAGCACGATCGAGTACTTCATCACGGTCCAGCGGTTCGCCGTGTCCAGGTATTTGCCCACCGAAGGGATCGCAAAGATGCACGTCGTGTACATGATAAGCGAGAAAGTCGCGCTCGGGAGCAGCGTATCAACGAATACCTCCATAAACAGGATCGGAATCGCAAATTGCCACATACGGTCGCCCTTTTGTTGTAAAGAGAGAGGTTGCACAGCAAGCAATAGTCAAACAGAGATTCAATATACACATGAAATACATAATCGGATGGTTGACGTACCCATGCAGAAAGGAAGTGGCTGATATAGAGATACATCAGCACGCGCTTTGGTGTCTCAGTCGCAACCACCCGTCCTGATTCACTGCGCCACACATAGAAACATCATAATATGCAAATACAATGTCAGCGTTTAACGTAGTTATATAACATGCATATAGCCACAAAGCGCACGCACAGCAGTCGGGAGTATTCGCCTCGGCGGCTGTTCTTGTGGTCGATCCACGCCGTGTAGAGCGCAGCGAGCACGGGCACGAGCGTCACGGATCCGATGATCACCATCACGATGTTGCTCGCGCGGTCCAGCACACACGCGTCTTCCACATGCAGCAAACACGCTACACGCCACCGCCATAAACAACATGTTAGCCCTCTGCACTTGCCGCAACCAGCATGGAGAAGAGAAGGCATTCTTCACACCTGTGCCGTCGAGCGTGAGCAGCGCGCACGCAATCGCCGTCACGACGCACACGAACACCGTCGGCTCCATCTTGCGCGGTCGCTTCCTCCTCTTCTGTGCTTGTTTCTCTCTCTCTCTCTTGCTGCCGCCACGCGTCGCGATGGAGTGTCAGCTCTTGGCGAACTGCGCAAATGACGCGACCGAAGAATGGATCCACGCAAGCAAACAAAAAACTTGTGAAAACGTACACAGGATGAAAACCCTCCATTTAGACACTCCACTAAAATTATGTATTTCATTTCACGTTGTTTTGTGTACGTTTATTCCCTTTTTCTTGTGAAGCAAGTGATTTTGATCAAATGTCTCATGATTTTAGAAAGCGATGGTGTCGAACAAATGCGAATCAGCCCATCATTTGTCACCCACTGCCTCTATGAATCCATTTAGTGCAATTGAGTAATACAGGTTCTTCACCCTGTCAAAGGGGATATGCCCAACATAGTGTATACCACACTATTACCTGTCTCAGTTATTAATAGCACTGAGTTTTCAGCTCAGGCAAGAAAGATTTAAAATGCCCGGTAACTTTTAATCCAATCACTTTCGTGCTGCAAGCCGCTGATTGGTTAAAAGAGCTAACAACGCCGTTTTTTTCAGCCCTTATTCATCCGTTTTGCATTTGTGGGGCTGCGCGGTGAGCCTGACAGTGGAGCACATCAAAGGTGTCCGATGGGGTCTACGAAGAGAAAGCACCGTTTTCGCGTCGTGAGCGAGGAAGCTGCCGCACTAGTCGATGGTTGCAGGAAGTTTTTGAACGAGAGCTCGAACAAAACCAGCGGATTCTTGTAAGAGGGCGCTGTTGACAACAGTCCCTCAAACACGGCACACACGCTTGTGCCAGAGGAAGCGATCTCCCGACTTGGAGGGAGGAACGAAAACTTGAGGGCTTGAAGGAAAATTTGCAACTGAATTAAAAATGGTTATGGTTCCTGTCGCTACTTGCTAATGAACCCCAAGGGCTCCTAGAGGTTTTATAACTAAAACCTAAACATACACAATAAAACCTATGAATATGATGTATAAAACCTTGGGTACACTGAGGTTGAACCTACGGGATCTTCTAGAAGCTTGAACTTCAAGTCTTATTTAAAATCCCTGCAAAGTGATTGGCTCACGCCACTCACTCCAGGTGGTAGAGACACGTCCGTCTCGTCACCAGTGTTGTTTCCCCAAGTAGGAACCATCATTCACATGTCTAGAGTACTGTTGTGCGTAATCACGCCGAATCTCAATGATTGCGAGCGACCAACACTCAACTCAGACACAGATTGCTCTCACGTCAGACGATGACGTCACCTGTGCATGTGGGGATCACTTTTGTAACGGGGTTACACTGTAACATGGTTACGCACTTGTGTTGTACCACACAACCAAACCGAACCTTGCGGTACGTAGAGTACTCGCAACAAGTTTAAGACCGAACCATGAGGTTCGTCGTACTTGCTCGAACCTTCACGGTGGAGCCGGCAGCCAGTCTGAGTGACGGCGCCTCCGATTGGATATAATTGAACATGCATTTCATCCAATCACATAAGACAACTAGTGTTAGTCTTTCATAGCCACTCATTGCCCCATGGGGAGTAATTACACTTGAGATTGCTATTGTTCATAGTTACATAAAGGTAATCCAGGTTGTCCTACAGAGGGCAACCCCCAACGAATAAACAGTTCCATTTTTACCGTCAACTAAAGTCTTTGGTTATCGACGGTTACTCTATAGAGACCTATAGGTAACCAATCGTTGCACTGCAGGAAGCAGGCAACAGCTTTTGGAACAGAGTCCTTGAGAGAAGCGTTGCATACGCTTCCTCACACACGTGCCGTGCTGCGTAACTCGGAAGTGTCCGGTTACAACTGGTAGCACTCGTAGTCAATCTACGACCCGGCAGAGGTGACTGCCTGAATCGCTTCCTCAAGGATTCATAATGGCGTCAGTTGACCCTGCGCAGTTCCCGCACCTCTCGGCTGAACACCGGAGTGTGCTGACCCGAATGGCACAAGCTCTAGGCGATCAAGTCGCGCTAGAGTTGCTCTCGGCGTCGCCGGAGCAGCAAATCTTTCGACTCGAGCAGTTCGAGAACTTCTCGAACGCTCAGCGCCTCGAAGGAGAGCGAAGTGCGCAAGCACAAATGCAAGCCGCCGCAAGCTTGACCGCAGAGATGCTGCGCTCAGCTGCTGAGTCGCGCGAAGCGCTCGAGCGAGTGGTTTCTGTGGTTGCTGGTGCAGCCACGTCTTTGTCGAGTGCGGCTTCTGCGCCTCAGACACCCGCGTCCCAAACTCCCCGCCCAAGAGCTGTCAAGATCGACGCTCCGAAATTCGATGGTGCGGATGGCGACAAGCTCATCCACTGGCTGCTCGCCGTGGAGCGTTGCGCCAAGGCTCAGCTCATCGACAGCAACGAGCAGATGGTGTCTTACGCCATCTCGAACCTGCGCGGTCGAGCGTCGGAATGGGCATTCTCGACGCTGCTCGCCGATGAGTGTGCATTCGACACGTGGGATATTTTCCGTGCGAGAATCACCGCCATGTATCAGCCTCCGAACAACGAAGTGCTGTTGCAAGGTCGTTTCTTCTCCTTGAAACAAGGGAAACTCTCACTGGAACGATACATCCAGGAGATGAGAAGCCTGTGCGCGGCGATCACGACCAGCCCTTTGCCTGAGTCTGTGAAAGTGCCTGCGTTTCTCAACGGCCTCAACAGTGGACCAGCGCGTCAGGAGTTGTACCGACGCTTGCCGGCCACGATGGAAGATGCGATCCGCATTGCGCTCGTTAGCAGCAATCGTTCAGAGTCAGCCGACCTGATTGGAACGCTGGCCGCCACAACTGTAACCGGACACTTCCGAGTTACGCAGCACGGTACGTGTGTGAGGAAGCGTATGCAACGCTTCTCTCAAGGACTCTGTTCCGAGAGCGGTTGCCTGCTTCCTGCAGTGCAACAATCGGTTACCTATAGGTCTCTATAGAGTAACCGTCGATAACCAAAGACTTTAGTTAACGGTAAAAATGGAACTGTTTATTTGTTGGAGGTTGCCCTCTGTAGGACAACCTGGATTATCTTTATGTAACTATGAACAATAGCAATCTCAAGTGTAATTACTCCCCATGGGGCAATGAGTGGCTATGAAAGACTAACGCTAGTTGTCTTATGTGATTGGGTGAAATGCATGTTCAATTATGTCCAATCGGAGGCGCCGTCACTCAGACTGGCTGCCGGCTCCACCGTGAAGGTTCGAGCAAGTACGACGAACCTCATGGTTCGGTCTTAAACTTGTTGCGCGTACTCTACGTACCGCAAGGTTCGGTTTGGTTGTGTGGCACAACACAAGTGCGTAACCATGTTACAGTGTAACCCCGTTACACCACCCCCCACTTAAAGTGCGAAACACTCGAAGGGTCGGTGTGAGAAACGTGTGGATCTCGCGCGTGTGCGCCGAGAAAGGGGAACATTCGTGTATTCCTCGGGAAAGAGCACAGCGGCGACGCGTGCGTTAATTTCACCGAGTGTTGGCACATATAGTCACTGTGCTCGCGCACGTGAGTATCATGGCCACCAACAAAGCTGTCCGCGAGAAGCTCGCGCGACAAAAAGGGGAAGGCGTCGGCACTCTCGTCGAAACTCTGCGCAAGCGCGAGGAAGACAGAGAGGTCGCGTCGAGCGCAAGACGAACGACGGTCACCGCGGATGCGGTTGACGTGCCTGCGGAGAGCGACGGCAGGTCTGCTCCCACATCTGATAGCGCTCCTGCTATAAGCAGTGAGCTGCGATTCGGAGATCTCCCTTCCGTGAAGCCGCTGTTCGCGCGTGCTTTGGAAGAGGAGGAAGCGACTGAGGAATTCCTCGTCGTTGACAATGACGGGAGCTCGCTTGAAGACGAGGGAGCGCTCACCGTGAAGCTCGGCTCCATCGACGAGTGGGTCGAGTACGAGGAGTTGCAAAGCGAGCGACACGCCGCTTATCTCCACGAGCTCGAGCGAGATCCATCCGCTGACGTCTCGATGTATCGGACGAAGGAGGAAAATGACGCCGTTGAGGCTGTCAACAATCGTAAGAGGAAGCACGAAGTCCTCATTACAAACGAAGAGGCAGGAGTGCGAGCCATCGTTCACGATGAGCTCAAGTACTCACTGCCCGAAATGCCGCCGCCAGAACTATGGCCGGCTGGCAAGACCGCATCGAATCTGCTCGCGAGAGCTAGACTTTGTGCGCGGGACTATGACGCTCAATTTAAAAATTGGCGTGAAAAGCGATTGCGGGATGAAAATGGGGAATTGCGTATTCACCCGATCCCAGTCGTCCTCTTTGTTGGAGAGACGGAAGAAGAGTACGATGCCGACTTCATGTCGTGCATCAGTAAAATTAAGGGAGGTAGCACTCGCACAGTGTCTACCGATCCGACAGCGCAACGCAGTCAACGCATGCAATTTGCAGTTGACCGTGTTCGTCTGTTTCGCTCCAAGCAGGGCGGTGGCACGCCTCTGCGAGCGGTGGTCGCGCTGGTAACAGGCGACAAATTACTCGCGCGAATGACAGTCCCTCAGTTGCGCCTCAAAGGCGTCAACAAGATCCGGGACGTCTTCGCGAAGACGCTCAGCAGGCTCCCACGAGCTCTGCGACACATCGTACCCACGCCACTTCACAAGGTAGTGGGTGTTCCCCTTACGCCGCTGCACACGCAGCAGGCGCTCAACATGGTAGTGGCGCTGTCCCTGCTTGTCAATCAGCGGGACAGGTGGCGCCCTACTTCGCTTCAGCATCGGTGGTTGCACCAGATGCGGTGGTTCAGATGGTTCACGCGAACGCATCGTCTTTGGGGGCGCTACAGCAAGACGTCCGTACCCTTCGCCAGCAATATCTGGACGAAACCTCGCTGTTGAAGCAGAGGGTGACAGCGCTTGAGACGGAGCTGAAGGAAGCTCGTCAGATGCTGGAGGAGTACCATGTCCGCGGGAAGCACTTCCACGCGAGGTACGCTCCGCGAGTGAAGACGCTTTGGGAGAGGCACAACGCGCTCGTGTCTCGATGGGCGGCGTCTGAGCCCCCTGATGAGACCGACGTTCTCCCGGACTGGGATAAAAATCCACAGTAGCGTCATGGTAGCGCTTAAGCAAACCCACGTAGAACACGGGGTGCGTTGCCATTCTCGTTGGGAGATCGAGCTTGTAATTCAAGTCTCCAATCTTCTCCACAACAGTGTATGGCCCGATGAATCGTGGCAACAACTTACTCCCGCTGGGGAGCGTTGTGACTGCATCGTTTGGTAGGTTTTTAATGCTTAAAAGCACTTTATCACCCACACAAAACGTTTGTTTGTTCTTTCTACCCGATTTATCGGCGTAGAGCTTTTGCTTGTCTTGCGCAGCAGCTAGTTGGTCGCGTACGCGACGCAACAATGCTGCGCGCTCATCGACAAATTGCCGCGCTGCCGCGACGGCTTTGTCTTGCTTTTTCGTTGCTCTCGCAGCGCGTGCTGCAGAGAGTTCTATTTCTGCGCCGGTGTGTGACACCGCGCGTCCTTCCATTCGTGGCTGACGCTCACGCGAGCAGTCGCCTGATTCCGTCTGAGACTGGCTATTTTTGGCACGAGTACCGTAACTCAGTACCGTGGGTGACCATCTTTAGGGACACGAGTACCGTAACTCGGTACCGTGGGTGATCCATCTTTAGGGACACGAGTACCGTAACTCAGTACCGTGCCCGAGATGTCAATACTCTGCGTGCTGTCCGGTAAGACCGTGACAGATTCGGAACGCGATCGCACAGGCGGCGCATCGCGCGCGTCCACGTGAGCGGTCGACGCCACGTCCGGTGACGGAGATCGCGCGCTCGCATCGAGCGCAGCGAGTTGCCCTCCCACCGCAGAACGTTCGACGCCCTCGAACAGAGTGGCGGGTACGCGCGGGTGCCGCAGCGAGTTAAAATAGAACGGAGTCACGGCCGTAGAGGCGTGCTCGCTGCTATTTATAGCAAACTCGGCGTACGGCAGCCAGCGGCTCCAGTCGCGGGGATGATCGACAGCGATGCTGCGAAGAATATCCTCGACGACACGGTTCACGCGCTCGGTTTGCCCGTCTGTCTCGGGGTGATCGGCAGTGGACAACGCCAGATCTGTGCCGAGCAGGCGAAAGAGTTCGCGCCAAAAGGCAGCGGTAAAACGCGGGTCCCGGTCTGATACAATAGACTCGGGCAAGCCGTGATAGCGGAACACGTGCTCTAAAAATAGGCACGCCGTCTCTTGCGCAGTGACATGCTTGCGCACGGGTGCAACGTGCACCATTTTGCTCAGTCGGTCGACGAACACGACGACGCCTGTGTTGCGCGTCTTGTCTTCCGGGAAACCGAAGACGAAATCCATGCTGACCGACTTCCAGCAGTCTTGCGGAATCGGCAGCGGATGCAGCGGCGCTTTGTTCTTGCCCGCAGGCTTCACGCGCTGGCACTGCTCGCATGAGCGTACATAATTGGCCACCCATTTGTATTGGTGTGGCCACCAAAACACATTAGACACTTGCAAGAAGGTCTTTTCACGCCCGAGATGCCCACTCGCTGGTGCATCGTGAAACTCATGCAGGATCGAAAGTTTCAGATCCTGGTCATGCGGTACATACACACGCGGGTAATCGAAGTTGGACAGTCGATGCCACAACAACCCGTCGTGGTAACTAAACCGAGCAAGCTTTGACTCGAGTTTGGCAGGCAATGACTCTTTGGACGAGCCGTCAAAGTGAGCAATCAACAAGCGACATTCATCGTCCTTTGGATAAAGCGACTGAATATTGTCCTTGAGCTTTGTTTGCACTCGACTGATGCTCAGATGCATGAGATCAGGAGTGCGCTCCAAACACAGGGCGTCAGAGCTGCTGTCAGCGCTCGACTCGTAATCTGGACGGCGCGAGAGCGCGTCCGCCAGAACATTTTCCTTTCCCGGCTTGTATTCGACCCGAAAGTTGAACTCGGAGAAGAAAGCAAGCCATCGCGCCATTCGCTGCGATAAATGGGGGGAATTAATCGCGGTCCGCAAGGACGCGTGATCCGTGTACACAACGAACGGTGTCGCACCCAAAAGGTGGACCCTGAACTTCAAGAGGGCGTACTTGATCGCAAGCAGCTCCTTGTCGTGCACAGGATAATTCTTTTCAGCTGCCTTAAGCAGTCTGCTTTGGTATGATACGACGCGCTCATGGCCGTCATCATCCTTCTGCATCAGCGCACAGCCGATTGCAAAATCGCTGGCATCGCACACGACACTGAAGGCTTTCGTGTGGTCCGGCAACGCCAGGACAGGAGCGCGAACGAGCGACTCCTTCACGTCAATGAATGCATTCATGACATCATTCGTCCAGTCCCACTCGACATCCTTTTTCAAGAGATGCGTGAGCGGACGGACTCTTGCCGCATAGTTGTGGCTGTACTTGTGCAAGTAATTTGCCAAGCCAAGCCACTTGCGCAAGTCCTTGACATTCTTTGGGATCGGCCAGTCGGCGATCGCCTTGATCTTCTCTGGGTCCGCGCGGACGCCAGCTTTGCCAACATAGCAGCCCAGGATCGGTATCTCTGAGGCGCCAAAGATGCATTTCTTCAGGTTGCAATACAGACTGTTGTCTCGTAAGCACTGCAACACTGAGCGCAAATGTCTCTTGTGCACGTCAACGACACTGAGACCTCCTTCGGCACGACTGTGCACGAAGATGTCATCGAAATAGCTCGGTGCATACGCACGATGAGGACGCAGAAGATGCGTTACCAGACGATTGAACGTCGCTGGTGCATTCTTCAAACCTTGCGGCATAACGAGCCACTCCCACAGCATCCCGCTGGGTGTGCTTACTGCCGTCAAGGGAACGTCACTCTCTCGCATGAGGATCTGATAGAACCCATCCATCAGATCCAGTGCGGAGAACACTGTCGAGCCGCCCATGGAGTCGATCAAGACATCCTTTCTTGGGATCGGCGTTTGTGCCGGAATGGTGGCGGCGTTCAGCTTGTTGAAAGCGTGAACAATGCGCCAGCCACCAGTCGCTTTCCGCACACAAAACGTGGGTGAGCTATGTGGAGACTTGCTTTCTCTCACATGACCGGCGAGGGCTCGTTTCGCGAAGAACTCGTCGATAGCCTCAACCTGCTCGCGGGGCAGCGGCCATTGTCTGGTCACGCAATATTTGCTCCCGGGCTCGAGGTCAATCTCGTGCCGTACGCCACGATCAACGGGCAGGGCACTTGGCACTTTGTCGGGAAACACATCTTTGAACTCCCACAATAAGTCAAAGTATGGACTGCCTTTCACGGCGTCCCAATCCTGAGCAGCAAACCGTTTCTGTTTGTCTGGCTCCAAAACACTCTCATCCGCAGTGGACGAGGTGCATAGTTCGCTACGCGTGAACGCAGTCGGAACGACGATCTCGCGGATCTGATCACGCTCTAGATCCGTAAGAAAGAGTTCATAACTCATTTCTTCGAGGGATACGATCGCCTCAACGGTACTCGGCAGCTCATGGAGCGCCGCAAATTCAGCGAAGAACACTTCGTCTGATGCGTTTGCTTCCGGACTGCGCTTCGCGCGTCTGAGCGCCACGTCAACGTGAGCGCGATCTATCGACGGATCCGAGGTCCTGTCGAAGGCGCGCAGCGAAGTTGCAGCTGCATTGAGAGATGGGGCAATCATATGCGAGGCGGCCGTTTCCTCAGCAACAGATGCCAATGCACTGTCTCTCTCGCGAGCTGACAACTTGCGTCGCCCTCGTCGGTTGATGCGAACACGCGACCTCGCGGTTCTGAGCTCCAGTACTGCACCGTCAGGGTGGTACGAGCTGGCTGACGCGTGTACACCTGTACTGTCGCTGTCACTTGCGGGGGCTGGCTCGGGTGCTCTGGAGCCGCACACTTGCGCACCAGTGTCCACGTCTGGACTTTCTGGCGCTTCCGCACAAACTGGGCTACCTGCCGCAGTTGATCTCTTTGCTGGGCTCCCTGCCTCAGCGCATCTTCTAGCTGGGCTCCCTGCCACAGCGTGAGTGTTTTGAGCGGGGCTCGCTGCCGCCGCATGTCTTCCTGCTGGGCTCCCTGCCACAGCGTGTTCAAAGCTCGCATCCATTGCGTGGAAATTTTCCCGCAACCTTCGCTCTTCATCAGAGGAAGGGGTGGAGCTTCCGATTGTGCGTGCTCGCCAATCGATCCAAGGCTGATGTTTCGCCAGCCAAGGCATCCCTAGGATGAGGTCGTACCTCGACCCCATCGCTAGTACCACGAACGTTTCTTTGCAGACAAAGTCGCAAAAACTGAAAGAGAGTTCGACTTGAACCCCTTCAGTGTGTACTGTCGACCCATCGGCCAGACGCACGATCATCTTCTCGCGCTTGCCACTGTGGACAAGTCGCTCATACGCTTGCAGACTCTGTTCCAGAGCTGCCTTCGAGACGAAGTTCTGTGACGCACCGCAGTCAACAAGAACCGTCATTTTCTTCTCATAGCCCTTCACATCGGCGCTATATACCAACATCTCACTCGGAGCCTTGTTGCCAAGAGCTCCTGGGACTAAGCTTCCCATCTGCACGACTCTAGTAGTCGGCGACGCCGAAGCTATAGAGTCTGTCTCAGTAGAGCGTCCCGCTTCTACTGAGACATTCCGTTTCCCTTTCTTGCCACAGCGGATCTGCCACCTCGGTGAGCGTGGTTGCCGCGCGGCGTTTGGTAGTCCCTCGCCTGATTTCCAGTGCGAGGAGCAGACTGCCTTGGAGCGGGACACTTCGACTGATAGTGTCCTCGCTTGCCACAATTAAAGCAGGTCACTTCGGCGCTGCTGAGATCCATTGGTGTCGGACCATGGAAGCGCCGCTCATTCGTGACTGCTCGGTGGCTGTGATGCGCACCGTTGTGGCGGCCAGCGTTCCAATCAGGTCGGCTGACTCTGAACGATTGCTGCTCAACGAGCGCAATGCGGATCGCATCTTCCATCGTGGCCGGCAAGCGTCGGTACAACTCCTGACGCGCTGGTCCACTGTTGAGGCCGTTGAGAAACGCAGGCACTTTCACAGACTCAGGCAAAGGGCTGGTCGTGATCGCCGCGCACAGGCTTCTCATCTCCTGGATGTATCGTTCCAGTGAGAGCTTCCCTTGTTTCAAGGAGAAGAAACGACCTTGCAACAGCACTTCGTTGTTCGGAGGCTGATACATGGCGGTGATTCTCGCACGGAAAATATCCCACGTGTCGAATGCACACTCATCGGTGAGCAACGTCGAGAATGCCCATTCCGACGCTCGACCGCGCAGGTTCGAGATGGCGTAAGACACCATCTGCTCGTTGCTGTCGATGAGCTGAGCCTTGGCGCAACGCTCCACGGCGAGTAGCCAGTGGATGAGCTTGTCGCCATCCGCACCATCGAATTTCGGAGCGTCGATCTTGACAGCTCTTGGGCGGGGAGTTTGGGACGCGGGTGTCTGAGGCGCAGAAGCCGCACTCGACAAAGACGTGGCTGCACCAGCAACCACAGATACCACTCGCTCGAGCGCTTCGCGCGACTCAGCAGCTGAGCGCAGCATCTCTGCGGTCAAGCTTGCGGTGGCTTGCATTTGTGCTTGCGCACTTCGCTCTCCTTCGAGGCGCTGAGCGTTCGAGAAGTTCTCGAACTGCTCGAGTCGAAAGATTTGCTGTTCCGGCGACGCCGAGAGCACGTCTAGAGCGACTTGGTCGCCTAGCGCTTGTGCCATTCGGGTCAGCACACTCCGGTGTTCAGCCGAGATGTGCGGGAACTGCGCAGGGTCAATTGACGCCATTATGAATCCTTGAGGAAGCGATTCAGGCAGTCACCTCTGCCGGGTCGTAGATTGACTACAGTGCTACCAGTTGTAACCGGACACTTCCGAGTTACGCAGCACGGTACGTGTGTGAGGAAGCGTATGCAACGCTTCTCTCAAGGACTCTGTTCCGAGAGCTGTTGCCTGCTTCCTGCAGTGCAACAATCGGTTACCTATAGGTCTCTATAGAGTAACAGTCGATTACCAAAGACTTAGTTAACGGTAAAAATGGAACTGTTTATTCGTTGGAGGTTGCCCTCTGTAGAACAACCTGGATTATCTTTATGTAACTATGAACAATAGCAATCTCAAGTGTAATTACTGTCCATGGGGCAATGAGTGGCTATGAAAGACTAACGCTAGTTGTCTTATGTGATTGGATGAAATGCATGTTCAATTATATTAAATCGGAGGCACCGTCACTCAGACTGGCTGCCGGCTCCACCGTGAAGGTTCGAGCAAGTACGACGAACCTCATGGTTCGGTCTTAAACTTGTTGCGCGTACTATACGTACCGCAAGGTTCGGTTTGGTTGTGTGGCACAACACAAGTGCGTAACCATGTTACAGTGTAACCCCGTTACAACAACGGTGCGCATCACAGCCACCGAGCAGTCACGAATGAGCGGCGCTTCCATGGTCCGACACCAATGGATCTCAGCAGCGCCGAAGTGACCTGCTTTAATTGTGGCAAGCGAGGACACTATCAGTCGAAGTGTCCCGCTCCAAGGCAGCCCGCTCCTCGCACTGGAAATCAGGCGAGAGACTACCAAACGCCGCGCAGCAACCACGCTCACCGAGGTGGCAGATCCGCTGTGGCAAGAAAGGGAAACGGAATGTCTCAGTAGAAGCAGGACGATCTACTGAGACAGACTCTATAGCTTCGGCGTCGCCGACTACTAGAGTCGTGCAGATGGGAAGTTTAGTCCCAGGAGCTCTTGGCAACAAGGCTCCGAGTGAGATGTTGGTATATATCGCCGATGTGAAGGGCTATGAGAAGAAAATGACGGTTCTTGTTGACTGCGGTGCGTCACAGAACTTCGTCTCGAAGGCAGCTCTGGAACAGAGTCTGCAAGCATATGAGCGACTTGTCCACAGTGGCAAGCGCGAGAAGATGATCGTACGTCTGGCCGATGGGTCGACAGTACACACTGAAGGGGTTCAAGTCGAACTCTCTTTCAGTTTTTGCGACTTTGTCTGCAAAGAAACGTTCGTGGTACTAGCGATGGGGTCGAAGTACGACCTCATCCTAGGGATGCCTTGGCTGGCGAAACATCAGCCTTGGATCGATTGGCGAGCACGCACAATCGGAAGCTCCACCCCTTCCTCTGATGAAGAGCGAAGGTTGCGGGAAAATTTCCACGCAATGGATGCGAGCTTTGAACACGCTGTGGCAGGGAGCCCAGCAGGAAGACATGCGGCGGCAGCGAGCCCCGCTCAAAACACTCACGCTGTGGCAGGGAGCCCAGCTAGAAGATGCGCTGAGGCAGGGAGCCCAGCAAAGAGATCAACTGCGGCAGGTAGCCCAGTTTGTGCGGAAGCGCCAGAAAGTCCAGACGTGGACACTGGTGCGCAAGTGTGCGGCTCCAGAGCACCCGAGCCAGCCCCCGCAAGTGACAGCGACAGTACAGGTGTACACGCGTCAACCAGCTCGTACCACCCTGACGGTGCAGTACTGGAGCTCAGAACCGCGAGGTCGCGCGTTCGCATCAACCGACGAGGGCGACGCAAGTTGTCAGCTCGCGAGAGAGACAGTGCATTGGCATCTGTTGCTGAGGAAACGGCCGCCTCGCATATGATTGCCCCATCTCTCAATGCAGCTGCAACTTCGCTGCGCGCCTTCGACAGGATCTCGGATCCGTCGATAGATCGCGCTCACGTTGACGTGGCGCTCAGACGCGCGAAGCGCAGTCCGGAAGCAAACGCATCAGACGAAGTGTTCTTCGCTGAATTTGCGGCGCTCCATGAGCTGCCGAGTACCGTTGAGGCGATCGTATCCCTCGAAGAAATGAGCTTGAGCTCTTTCTTACGGATCTAGAGCGTGATCAGATCCGCGAGATCGTCGTTCCGACTGCGTTCACGCGTAGCGAACTATGCACCTCGTCCACTGCGGATGAGAGTGTTTTGGAGGTCAGACAAACAGAAACGGTTTGCTGCTCAGGATTGGGACGCCGTGAAAGGCAGTCCATACTTTGACTTGTTGTGGGAGTTCAAAGATGTCTTTCCCGACAAAGTGCCAAGTGCCCTGCCCGTTGATCGTGGCGTACGGCACGAGATTGACCTCGAGCCCGGGAGCAAATATTGCGTGACCAGACAATGGCCGCTGCCCCGCGAGCAGGTTGAGGCAATCGACGAGTTCTTCGCGAAACGAGCCCTCGCCGGTCATGTGAGAGAAAGCAAGTCTCCACATAGCTCACCCACGTTTTGTGTGCGGAAAGCGACTGGTGGCTGGCGCATTGTTCACGCTTTCAACAAGCTGAACGCCGCCACCATTCCGGCACAAACGCCGATCCCAAGGAAGGATGTCTTGATCGACTCCATGGGCGGCTCGACAGTTTTCTCCGCACTGGATCTGATGGATGGGTTCTATCAGATCCTCATGCGAGAGAGCGACGTTCCCTTGACGGCAGTAAGCACACCCAGCGGGATGCTGTGGGAGTGGCTCGTTATGCCGCAAGGTTTGAAGAATGCACCAGCGACGTTCAATCGTCTGGTAACGCATCTTCTGCGTCCTCATCGTGCGTATGCACCGAGCTATTTCGATGACATCTTCGTGCACAGTCGTGCCGAAGGAGGTCTCAGTGCCGTTGACGTGCACAAGAGACATTTGCGCTCAGTGTTGCAGTGCTTACGAGACAACAGTCTGTATTGCAACCTGAAGAAATGCATCTTTGGCGCCTCAGAGATACCGATCCTGGGCTGCTATGTTGGCAAAGCTGGCGTCCGCGCGGACCCAGAGAAGATCAAGGCGATCGCCGACTGGCCGATCCCAAAGAACGTCAAGGACTTGCGCAAGTGGCTTGGCTTGGCAAATTACTTGCACAAGTACAGCCACAACTATGCGGCAAGAGTCCGTCCGCTCACGCATCTCTTGAAAAAGGATGTCGAGTGGGACTGGACGAATGATGTCATGAATGCATTCATTGACGTGAAGGAGTCGCTCGTTCGCGCTCCTGTCCTGGCGTTGCCGGACCACACGAAAGCTTTCAGTGTCGTGTGCGATGCCAGCGATTTTGCAATTGGCTGTGCACTGATGCAGAAGGATGATGACGGCCATGAGCGCGTCGTATCATACCAAAGCAGACTGCTTAAGGCAGCTGAAAAGAATTATCCTGTGCACGACAAGGAGCTGCTTGCGATCAAGTACGCTCTCTTGAAGTTCAGGGTCCACCTTTTGGGTGCGACACCGTTCGTTGTGTACACGGATCACGCGTCCTTGCGGACCGCGATTAATTCCCCCCATTTATCGCAGCGAATGGCGCGATGGCTTGCATTCTTCTCCGAGTTCAACTTTCGGGTCGAATACAAGCCGGGAAAGGAAAATGTTCTGGCGGACGCGCTCTCGCGCCGTCCAGATTACGAGTCGAGCGTTGACGACAGCTCTGACGCCCTGTGTTTGGAGCGCACTCCTGATCTCATGCATCTGAGCATCAGTCGAGTGCAAACAAAGCTCAAGGACAATATTCAGTCGCTTTATGCAAAGGACGATGAATGTCGCTTGTTGATTGCTCACTTTGACGGCTCGTCCAAAGAGTCATTGCCTGCCAAACTCGAGTCAAAGCTTGCTCGGTTTAGTTACCACGACGGGTTGTTGTGGCATCGACTGTCCAACTTTGATTACCCGCGTGTGTATGTACCGCATGACCAGGATCTGAAACTTTCGATCCTGCATGAGTTTCACGATGCACCAGCGAGTGGGCATCTCGGGCGTGAAAAGACCTTCTTGCAAGTGTCTAATGTGTTTTGGTGGCCACACCAATACAAATGGGTGGCCAATTATGTACGCTCATGCGAACAGTGCCAGCGCGTGAAGCCTGCGGGCAAGAACAAAGCGCCGCTGCATCCGCTGCCGATTCCGCAAGACTGCTGGAAGTCGGTCAGCATGGATTTCGTCTTCGGTTTCCCGGAAGACAAGGCGCGCAACACAGGCGTCGTCGTGTTCGTCGACCGACTGAGCAAAATGGTGCACGTTGCACCCGTGCGCAAGCATGTCACTGCGCAAGAGACGGCGTGCCTATTTTTAGAGCACGTGTTCCGCTATCACGGCTTGCCCGAGTCTATTGTATCAGACCGGGACCCGCGTTTTACCGCTGCCTTTTGGCGCGAACTCTTTCGCCTGCTCGGCACAGATCTGGCGATGTCCTCTGCCGATCACCCCGAGACAGACGGGCAAACCGAGCGCGTGAACCGTGTCGTCGAGGATATTCTTCGCAGCATCGCTGTCGATCATCCCCGCGACTGGAGCCGCTGGCTGCCGTACGCCGAGTTTGCTATAAATAGCAGCGAGCACGCCTCTACGGCCGTGACTCCGTTCTATTTTAACTCGCTGCGGCACCCGCGCGTACCCGCCACTCTGTTCGAGGGCATCGAACGTTCTGCGGTGGGAGGGCAACTCGCTGCGCTCGATGCGAGCGCGCGATCTCCGTCACCGGACGTGGCGTCGACCGCTCACGTGGACGCGCGCGATGCGCCGCCTGTGCGATCGCGTTCCGAATCTGTCACGGTCTTACCGGACAGCACGCAGAGTATTGACATGTCGGGCACGGTACTGAGTTACGGTACTCGTGTCCCTAAAGATGGATCACCCACGGTACCGAGTTACGGTACTCGTGTCCCTAAAGATGGATCACCCACGGTACCGAGTTACGGTACTCGTGTCCCTAAAGATGGATCACCCACGGTACCGAGTTACGGTACTCGTGCTAAAAATAGCCAGTCTCAGACGGAATCAGGCGACTGCTCGTGTGAGCGTCAGCCACGAATGGAAGGACGCGCGGTGTCACACACCGGCGCAGAAATAGATCTCTCTGCAGCACGCGCTGCGAGAGCAACGAAAAAGCAAGACAAAGCCGTCGCGGCAGCGCGGCAATTTGTCGATGAGCGCGCAGCATTGTTGCGTCGCGTACGCGACCAACTAGCTGCTGCGCAAGACAAGCAAAAGCTCTACGCCGATAAATCGGGTAGAAAGAACAAACAAACGTTTTGTGTGGGTGATAAAGTGCTATTGAGCATTAAAAACCTACCAAACGATGCAGTCACAACGCTCCCCAGCGGGAGTAAGTTGTTGCCACGATTCATCGGGCCATACACTGTTGTGGAGAAGATTGGAGACTTGAATTACAAGCTCGATCTCCCAACGAGAATGGCAACGCACCCCGTGTTCTACGTGGGTTTGCTTAAGCGCTACCATGACGCTACTGTGGATTTTTATCCCAGTCCGGGAGAACGTCGGTCTCATCAGGGGGCTCAGACGCCGCCCATCGAGACACGAGCGCGTTGTGCCTCTCCCAAAGCGTCTTCACTCGCGGAGCGTACCTCGCGTGGAAGTGCTTCCCGCGGACATGGTACTCCTCCAGCATCTGACGAGCTTCCTTCAGCTCCGTCTCAAGCGCTGTCACCCTCTGCTTCAACAGCGAGGTTTCGTCCAGATATTGCTGGCGAAGGGTACGGACGTCTTGCTGTAGCGCCCCCAAAGACGATGCGTTCGCGTGAACCATCTGAACCATCGCATCTGGTGCAACCACCGATGCTGAAGCGAAGTAGGGCGCCACCTGTCCCGCTGATTGACAAGCAGGGACAGCGCCACTACCATGTTGAGCGCCTGCTGCGTGTGCAGCGGCGTAAGGGGAACACCCACTACCTTGTGAAGTGGCGTGGGTACGATGTGTCGCAGAGCTCGTGGGAGCCTGCTGAGCGTCTTCGCGAAGACGTCCCGGATCTTGTTGACGCCTTTGAGGCGCAACTGAGGGACTGTCATTCGCGCGAGTAATTTGTCGCCTGATACCAGCGCGACCACCCGCTCGCAGAGGCGTGCCACCGCCCTGCTTGGAGCGAAACAGACGAACACGGTCAACTGCAAATTGCATGCGTTGACTGCGTTGCGCTGTCGGATCGGTAGACACTGTGCGAGTGCTACCTCCCTTAATTTTATTGATGCACGACATGAAGTCGGCATCGTACTCTTCTTCCGTCTCTCCAACAAAGAGGACGACTGGGATCGGGTGAATACGCAATTCCCCATTTTCACCCCGCAATCGCTTTTCACGCCAATTTTTAAATTGAGCGTCATAGTCCCGCGCACAAAGTCTAGCTCTCGCGAGCAGATTCGATGCGGTCTTGCCAGCCGGCCATAGTTCTGGCGGCGGCATTTCGGGCAGTGAGTACTTGAGCTCATCGTGAACGATGGCTCGCACTC
The DNA here is from genome assembly GCA_006386115.1 of Globisporangium splendens. Lineage (NCBI taxonomy): Eukaryota > Oomycota > Peronosporomycetes > Pythiales > Pythiaceae > Globisporangium > Globisporangium splendens. The sequence continues at coordinate 24,962 of VFIW01000129.1, forward strand.
CTGCCTCTTCGTTTGTAATGAGGACTTCGTGCTTCCTCTTACGATTGTTGACAGCCTCAACGGCGTCATTTTCCTCCTTCGTCCGATACATCGAGACGTCAGCGGATGGATCTCGCTCGAGCTCGTGGAGATAAGCGGCGTGTCGCTCGCTTTGCAACTCCTCGTACTCGACCCACTCGTCGATGGAGCCGAGCTTCACGGTGAGCGCTCCCTCGTCTTCAAGCGAGCTCCCGTCATTGTCAACGACGAGGAATTCCTCAGTCGCTTCCTCCTCTTCCAAAGCACGCGCGAACAGCGGCTTCACGGAAGGGAGATCTCCGAATCGCAGCTCACTGCTTATACCAGGAGCGCTATCAGATGTGGGAGCAGACCTGCCGTCGCTCTCCGCAGGCACGTCGACCGCATCCGCGGTGACCGTCGTTCGTCTTGCGCTCGACGCGACCTCTCTGTCTTCCTCGCGCTTGCGCAGAGTTTCGACGAGAGTGCCGACGCCTTCCCCTTTTTGTCGCGCGAGCTTCTCGCGGACAGCTTTGTTGGTGGCCATGATACTCACGTGCGCGAGCACAGTGACTATATGTGCCAACACTCGGTGAAATTAACGCACGCGTCGCCGCTGTGCTCTTTCCCGAGGAATACACGAATGTTCCCCTTTCTCGGCGCACACGCGCGAGATCCACATGTTTCTCACACCGACCCTTCGAGTGTTTCGCACTTTAAGTGGGGGGTGGTGTAACGGGGTTACACTGTAACATGGTTACGCACTTGTGTTGTACCACACAACCAAACCGAACCTTGCGGTACGTAGAGTACGCGCAACAAGTTTAAGACCGAACCATGAGGTTCGTCGTACTTGCTCGAACCTTCACGGTGGAGCCGGCAGCCAGTCTGAGTGACGGCGCCTCCGATTGGACATAATTGAACATGCATTTCATCCAATCACATAAGACAACTAGCGTTAGTCTTTCATAGCCACTCATTGCCCCATGGGGAGTAATTACACTTGAGATTGCTATTGTTCATAGTTACATAAAGATAATCCAGGTTGTCCTACAGAGGGCAACCTCCAACAAATAAACAGTTCCATTTTTACCGTTAACTGAGTCTTTGGTTATCGACGGTTACTCTATAGAGACCTATAGGTAACCGATTGTTGCACTGCAGGAAGCAGGCAACCGCTCTCGGAACAGAGTCCTTGAGAGAAGCGTTGAATACGCTTCCTCACACACGTGCCGTGCTGCGTAACTCGGAAGTGTCCGGTTACAACTTTTATGTGCTTCACCCAATATCTTCGCACCCACAATGCACTTCCACAAGCTGGTGCGTGACACACGCAAAGAGCACCTTGCATGTAATGGCAGCCTTAGCCCATTACAATCAGGTGAACTCAAAACTCTTGACGAAACACTTCTCTTGCTGGTCTTCTTCTTCTTGTCTTGGGAAGGGTGTCTATTCCACTTCCATTCACTCTTGTCGACGCCATCACGAATCTTCTCGTCGTCGATGGGAAAGGAGACAGTCTTTTTCTGGCGCCTGACTGCTCCACCTCCATTCGTCGTCTTCAAAATGGGTACCACTTGTGAACATGGGGGGCCATCGCACACCGCAATATCACAAGGGCCAACTGGGATCTCTTCCACAGATGTGTACACCCATACCACTTCATCCGTTGTTGTGCAGCACAAGTCAACATCGCGTGACTTGTCAACGGAGATCTTCATATTCATCCAGTCAATGCTAGGTTGGTAACGCTTCAACCACGGCATTCCCAGGATGATGTCAAACTTGTCATCGAGGTCGAGTAAAATGAACTCGTCTTCACCTCGGAAATCTTCACACTTGATTGCCAAGCGCACCACGCGCTTCGGCATCTTCACAGTTGACCCATTTGCCAACCGGACAATCATTGTCTTCTCTTCGTTCGCATCAGGCACGAAGACACCATGCCTGACGATCACTTCATTTCGAACAAAGTTGTTCGACGCACCAGTGTCAACCAAAGCTCGTAGAGGCGTTGCAATACCGTCTACATGAACTTTGTGAACGATCAAACTTGACGTTTGACTGACACTCTTCTCACTCATAGTGGAAACTGCATGTGCTTGATGCACATGGGGCCAGAGTCCTGTGTCTCCACAACGTCCACAGTCCTCTTTTCCGGGCCAGTAGGAGGCCCCGCCCCTACTGTCCATTCCCGTTTTTTGGCCCAGGTGACCGCTCGAACCGACGACCGTAAGAACGATCGTGGTTGTTCGAGCGAGCATCCTGTGTCATTTGCCGACCCGGCAAAGACACCTTGCAGTTCCGAGCAATGTGACCCGGCTTCCCGCAACGGAAACACTTTCCATCGTTGCGAGGACGCTCATTTCCAGGCGTGGAAATGTACGAGATGTCCATGGGCTCGGGACCGCCATACACGGCATTTGATTCCCGCATTGGTCTCGACGCAAACCCATGGAACTTGGCTTGCTTGATGCTGAACTCTTCTTGCATCGCACGTTCGATGGCTTCGTCCAGCGTCTTGGGACACTCGCGGAACAGTTGGTTCCGAATCGGACCATCGTTCAGACCCGTCATGAACGTCAATCGGCTCGTCAACGATGCTCGATACCAAGTAACGAGCACGTTGTGCATACGAGTGAAGGTCGAAACGGCCTTGACGAAGCTTGAGGAACTCGGCGCGCGCACGGAACTCACTCTGCGGAGGTTCAAACGCCTTCTTGAGTTCAGTCTTGAAATGATCGTAGCTGGGGAAGCAGTTTAGATCAGCTAAACGCTTGCCATACGCCCAGCTCTTCGCACGACCCGCAAGGTTGGACATCGCGAACAACACTTGCTGCGAAGGGTCTCGCAGTTGTCTTGCAGTGATCGCTGCATCCAACTCGACGAACCATCGTGAGAGAGGTTCGTTCTCTCCGCCGCGATACGGAGAGACGTCAAGCTTCAGTGGCACCGTCCTGATTGAGGAAACAGGGGTTGCGACCTGCTTCCGGGAGGACATGATCTCGTGGTGCATGAAGCTGACCACCGCACTCTTCTGGTCCTCCGGAGACGCCGATCGAAGCAGACTGACCACGGCAGCCTCTCCGATGACATCTCGCATGCGCTCAAGCGCCATCCACTCATGAGAAGACAGATGAGGGAAACCCTCAATAGTCAACTCGACAGTTTCCGGTACTGCTGGACCGAGTGGGGTTCCTGTAGCATCCATGTTCCAAACAAGGATGCTCGCAGGGTCTTGGACAGGAATGCGCGACGTGCTTAAAGCCGCGTCGTCAAACCTCTTCACTTCACTGGGTCGTTGGAAGGACCGCTCGAAGTGCTACCAGGTGTAAGAGGGCGCTGTTAACAACAGTCCCTCAAACACGGCACACACGCTTGTGCCAGAGGAAGCGATCTCCCGCTTGGAGGGAGGAGAAAACTTGAGGGCTTGAAGGAAAATTTGCAACTGAATTAAAAATGGTTATGGTTCCTGTCGCTACTTACTAATGAACCCCAAGGGCTCCTACAGGTTTTATAACTAAAACCTAAACATACACAATAAAACCTATGAATCTGATATATAAAACCTTGGGTACACTGAGGTTGAACCTACGGGATCTTCTAGAAGCTTGAACTTCAAGTCTTATTTAAAATCCCTGCAAAGTGATTGGCTCGCGCCACTCACTTCAGGTGGCAGAGACACGTCGGTCTCGTCGCCAGTCCAGTTTCCCAAGCAGGAACCATCACTCAGTACTTGATTAGTACATGGATGTCATTACTCTGTACTGATTAGTACATGAGAACAACATTCTGCACTGATCAGCACAGAGAACACTCGTGACGTCATCGAATGACGTCACACGTGCATGTGGGGACTGTATTACCGTAATCCCTTTGTTATTTGTGTCTCCACAAATGCACGCTGAAGGTGGTGTGTGGCACACTGGATCTGTTCCCAGATCCACCTTCATGTAATGGCTGGTTGTGGCCCATTACAAGAACCTTCTGTCAGGACGTCGATCTTCGACTCATGATCGGCGACAAGGTTCTCGAGACTCTCGCAGCGTTTCTCAAGTGCCGAACAACGCTGCTGCAAAGCCTCGATTCGCCCACGATGAGCGCTCTTCCACTTCCAGAGTCGCTCAATCGTTTTCTCGTTCAGCCCCACCCCCGTTGTTAGACTCTCAGGGAGAGCATCGCTGGGTGGTTGAGTCGATTGTTGATCATGAAGATCGACCGACTCATCGTCGAGGAAAGAAGCAGTTGAACCATCAACGCTTCTACAGAGTTCGGTGGCGTGGATATCCACCGAGCTTGGACACGTGGGAGCCTCGTCAGACATTGGAGTCTGATGTTCCCGACGTGGTCCGCAGCTATGAGAACTACTTGTAGCGTCGCCAGGGGCGACACTACGACGACCAGAGCTACGGTTCGCTCTGTCGTCAGCGGGAGTTCTTCTCTCGGCACGAGCATTGCCACGACGAAGAAGACGCTCCATCTTGTTCTCGTTCTCAAGACGAACAAATGTTCGCCATGAGTCTCTCTGGGCTGCGATGTGTTGGTTCGGATCATCGCGATCGTTGATCCGACGCCAACTGAAGAACCGCTCCTTGTAGAACTCGAGCTCCCCCTTCTTCTTCAGAATGGGAGAAATGTCGAAGAGTTCTGGAGCTGTCCTGCTGTCGCTTGGACGACGGACGTTCTTCACGGTTCACTTGGTCACTTGGTCGCTTCATTGCCAATTGCAAAGTGAACTGCTCCGAAAGGTCTGCAAAAGTACGCAAGGTACTTGTGACTTTAAGGAGGGGATGATGTAATGGGCTATAACCAGCCATTACATGAAGGTGGATCTGTTCCACAGATCTAGTGTGTCACACACCACCTTCAGCGTGCATTGTGGAGACACAAATAACAAAGGGATTACGGTAATACAGTCCCCACATGCACGTGTGACGTCATTCGATGACGTCACGAGTGTTCTCTGTGCTGATCAGTGCAGAATGTTGTTCTCATGTACTAATCAGTACTGAGTAATGACATCCATGTACTAATCAAGTACTGAGTGATGGTTCCTGCTTGGGAAACTGGACTGGCGACGAGACCGACGTGTCTCTGCCACCTGGAGTGAGTGGCGCGAGCCAATCACTTTGCAGGGATTTTATACAAGACTTGAAGTTCAAGCTTCTAGAAGATCCCGTAGGTTCAACCTCAGTGTACCCAAGGTTTTATATATCAGATTCATAGGTTTTATTGTGTATGTTTAGGTTTTAGTTATAAAACCTGTAGGAGCCCTTGGGGTTCATTAGCAAGTAGCGACAGGAACCATAACCATTTTTTCAGTTGCAAATTCAGTTGCAAATTTTCCTTCAAGCCCTCAAGTTTTCGTTCCTCCCTCCAAGTCGGGAGATCGCTTCCTCTGGCACAAGCGTGTGTGCCGTGTTTGAGGGACTGTTGTGAACAGCTCCCTCTTACACCTGGCAGCACTTCGAGCGGTCCTTCCAACGACCCAGTGAAGTGAAGAGGTTTGACGACGCGGCTTTAAGCACGCCAAGGATTCCTGTCCAAGACCCTGCGAGCATCCTTGTTTGGAACATGGATACTACAGGAACCCCACTCGGTCCAGCAGTACCGGAAACTGTCGAGTTGACTATTGAGGGTTTCCATCACTTGTCTTCTCATGAGTGGATGGCGCTTGAGCGCATGCGAGATGTCATCGGAGAGGCTGCCGTGGTCAGTCTGCTTCGATCAGCGTCTCCGGAGGACCAGAAGAGTGCGGTGGTCAGCTTCATGCACCACGAGATCATGTCCTCCCGGAAGCAGGTCGCAACCCCTGTTTCCTCAATCAGGACGGTGCCACTGAAGCTTGACGTCTCTTCGTATCGTGGCGGAGAGAACGAACCCCTCTCACGATGGTTCGTCGAGTTGGATGCAGCGATCACTGCAAGACAACTGCGAGACCCTTCGCAGCAAGTGTTGTTCGCGATGTCCAACCTTGCGGGTCGTGCGAAGAGCTGGGCGTATGGCAAGCGTTTAGCCGGTCTAGACTGCTTCCCCAGCTACGACCACTTCAAGACTGAACTCAAGAAGGCGTTTGAACCTCCACAGAGTGAGTTCCGTGCGCGCGCCGAGTTCCTCAAGCTTCGTCAAGGCCGTTTCGACCTTCACTCGTATGCACAACGTGCTCGTTACTTGGTATCGAGCATCGTTGACGAGCCGATTGACGTTCATGACGGGTCTGAACGATGGTCCGATTCGGAACCAACTGTTCCGCGAGTGTCCCAAGACGCTGGACGAAGCCATCGAACGTGCGATGCAAGAAGAGTTCAGCATCAAGCAAGCCAAGTTCCATGGGTTTGCGTCGAGACCAATGCGGGAATCAAATGCCGTGTATGGCGGTCCCGAGCCCATGGACATCTCGTACATTTCCACGCCTGGAAATGAGCGTCCTCGCAACGATGGAAAGTGTTTCCGTTGCGGGAAGCCGGGTCATATTGCTCGGAACTGCAAGGTGTCTTTGCCGGGTCGGCAAACGACACAGGGTGCTCGTTCGAACAACCACGATCGTTCTTACGGTCGTCGGTTCGAGCGGTCACCTGGGCCAAAAAACGGGAATGGATAGTAGGGGCGGGGCCTCCTACTGGCCCGGAAAAGAGGACTGTGGACGTTGTGGAGACACAGGACTCTGGCCCCTATGTGCATCAAGCACATGCAGTTTCCACTATGAGTGAGAAGAGTGTCAGTCAAACGTCAAGTTTGATCGTTCACAAAGTTCATGTAGACGGTATTGCAACGCCTCTACGAGCTTTGGTTGACACTGGTGCGTCGAACAACTTTGTTCGAAATGAAGCGATCGTCAGGCATGGTGTCTTCGTGCCTGATGCGAACGAAGAGAAGACAATGATTATCCGGTTGGCAAATGGGTCAACTGTGAAGATGCCGAAGTGCGTGGTGCGCTTGGCAATCAAGTGTGAAGATTTCCGAGGTGAAGACGAGTTCATTTTACTCGACCTCGATGACAAGTTTGACATCATCCTGGGCATGCCGTGGTTGAAGCGTTACCAACCTAGCATTGACTGGATGAATATGAAGATCTCCGTTGACAAGTCACGCGATGTTGACTTGTGCTTCACAACAACGGATGAAGTGGTATGGGTGTACACATCTGTGGAAGAGATCCCAGATGACCCTTGTGATATTGCGGTGTGCGATGGCCCCCCATGTTCACAAGTGGTACCCATTTTGAAGACGACGAATGGAGGTGGAGCAGTCAGGCGCCAGAAAAAGACTGTCTCCTTTCCCATCGACGACGAGAAGATTCGTGATGGCGTCGACAAGAGTGAATGGAAGTGGAATAGACACCCTTCCCAAGACAAGAAGAAGAAGACCAGCAAGAGAAGTGTTTCGTCAAGAGTTTTGAGTTCACCTGATTGTAATGGGCTAAGGCTGCCATTACATGCAAGGTGGCTCTTTGCGTGTGTCACGCACCAGCTTGTGGAAGTGCATTGTGGGTGCGAAGATATTGGGTGAAGCACATAAAAGTGATCCCCACATGCACAGGTGACGTCATCGTCTGACGTGAGAGCAATCTGTGTCTGAGTTGAGTGTTGGTCGCTCGCAATCATTGAGATTCGGCGTGATTACGCACAACAGTACTCTAGACATGTGAATGATGGTTCCTACTTGGGGAAACAACACTGGTGACGAGACGGACGTGTCTCTACCACCTGGAGTGAGTGGCGTGAGCCAATCACTTTGCAGGGATTTTAAATAAGACTTGAAGTTCAAGCTTCTAGAAGATCCCGTAGGTTCAACCTCAGTGTACCCAAGGTTTTATATATCAGATTCATAGGTTTTATTTCTGCATGTTTAGGTTTTAGTTATAAAACCTCTAGGATCCCTTGGGGTTCATCAGCAAGTAGCGACAGGAACCATAACCTTTTCAATTCAGTTGCAAATTTTCCTTCAAGCCCTCAAGTTTTCGTTCCTCCCTCCAAGTCGGGAGATCGCTTCCTCTGGCACAAGCGTGTGTGCCGTGTTTGAGGGACTGTTGCCAACAGCACCCTCTTACAGCTACTGACCGAGCTTCGATCAGAACGTGTGACAAGGTCGACAGGGTGGAAGTGGTCACGTGCAACGTTGCACAGGTTTCTCACTACACAAATGAGGCACACGCACGGTCGTCGACCTACCTATTACCAGCAGCTCAAGGAGAATGCATCGGTTGCAGCTCAGCGCACCAAGTGCATCTGAACAATCCAAGCGTATCGTGCAGAGGGACGGCCTATTTTCTACCAAGATGAAACCTGAGCAAACCAGAACATGTCTCCCGCGGAAGTATGGGTAGATGGATGCGGGAGCAGTGGTACAAAGGTCCCCTCTGGAAAAGGTGAACGCTTGATTATATGTCACATTGGTGGCTCAGGTGGTTTTGTCGACGGTGCGAAGCTGATTTTTTGTGGATCGAAATCTTTGAAAGACTCCAATTATCACACCGAGACGAACTCGGGAGTGTTTCTCGACTGGATGGAGAAGCGCGTCTTCCCCACTGTTCCACCTAACTCTGTTCTTGTGATCGACCGAGCATCATACCACCGCACGCTGACCCCTGACAGCCAGCCGGTCAAAGCAAATTGGAAGAATGCCGAGCTTATCGATTGGCTTGTCATCAAAAACGTTCGGGTGGATGGAATGAGCACGAAGGAGGATTACAACAAACTCACACTGTAAAGGGACTCGTTACACGGCGTACACGTGCGTTGAGGAAGCGCAGGTGAAAGGAAGGGAGCTTTGCGCGTTACCATGCAAATTGAGAAGTGAATTAAAACGTTAAAGTGCTAACATGCAATCGTAGTGACTGAAACCTACGGTGTCTCTCATTGGTAGATAATCGGATGTCCAATCCGACTATCATCCAATGGGATTAAATCTTAACGGCTTAGTCTTATTGGCTAATATGCAAATGGCTACGTACAGTGTTCATGAGTGACACATATTAATGTGTCTCCAACTGTACGACGTGGGTGGGTTCGGAAGAGGTAGTAAAACCCATGTGGGAGAAAACCCACACTCTCCTGACCCGGGAACCCATGTAATGGGAGGCCCCATTACACACACGACCAGAGGCGTACAAGATATGCAAGGAGAACGTGCCAAAGCCCATTTATGAAGTGAGCGTGCTGGCGCAGCAGCATGGCTGCGATGTGATATTCCTTCCCGTAGGTCACCCCGAACTCAATCCAATCGAGCTGGTGTGGTCGAGGTTGAAGGGTTTTATAGCCCAGCGGAACGTGAATTTCTCGTTGCAGGAGGTTGAGAAGCTCGCACATGAGTTCATTGACACATTTGATGCTGCAGCGTGGGCAAAATATGTTGAACACTGCGTAAAGGTGGAGGACGAGTACTTGTCGGCTGCTGATTACATCGAGCTGAACGACCTATCGGAAGACTTTTCAGACGACGACGCATAACTCCTCGAATTTCTAGTCAATTTCAATTCGAATTGTTACGGCGGAACGCCAAAATACACGCCTTTATGTTTTACTAATTTGCGCGCTAAAATTCAGCTTATAGATACAAATTTTCAAAAAATGCCACCGCTCTTAACAACTGAGACAGAGAATAATACTTGCATAAGGTTCACAACCAATTATTCTCAACACTATAAAATACACGCACGCACGCAGAGAAGCTTACAGCACTTCTCGTTTTGCCACGTGCCATCACTGCTGTTCTTCTCGCATCTACATCCGTCAGGCTGTATCCTTAATAGAGGGGATCGAGTGCTACGCTTCAGCGTGTCATGTCCTTTGAAAAGTCTGTGATCTCCATGGACAGAATCGCACCGAGTTCAATCGGCAGAAAGCAAACTGAGCTCATCTTGAGTCGGAGGTGGCCAGCTCCCTGTCCTTCCTCCCGATTTCTTTCCATGGAAACGCATTCTCAGCCTCTGACTCCTTCCTCTGAACTCCCGCTCTGCTTCATTGTGATCGCCCTTCGGCAGGCTCAGCAATCGCCTCAACAAAGAATGGAAAGTGTACATCAGTGCAACCATATGCAGTGAGTGACTTTGATGCACAATGCGCGTCCGATTATTTCTTTTCTTCTATTGCTCGCTCTGACGAGATGCTGCGAAGCGCAGCGTCATGATTCCTACGTAACCTACAAACCAGCTTTCATAGAAACGAGTATGAGTTCACTTTGCCTTGTTACCTGGCGCTTTTATTCTTACCCTCACGTCCACCACCTTTTTCTTGACTTGTTTCTTCTTGACAGCCTTCTTCTTCTTCTGCATGTCGCTCGACAAGTGGGACTGGAACGCCTTCAGGTCACCTGTGAAGAGCACGCTGTGAGCCCATCCCGCACACGGCGAGAACCGGCGACGGAAATGGTCGCCGACGCTCTTGTACACGCTCGGCGTGATGCTTTTCTTGCCCACGAGGCTTGGATCAAACTCGCGGCACGCAATCTGCCACACATGCGTGTCGACGGGGATCGCATCCAGTCGCTCGAGGGCAAACAGCGCGATGCAATCCGCGACTTTGCGGCCGACACCCGCAAACACCATCAGCTTCGCTTGATGCTCGTCCATCTCGTCGACAGTATTGAAATCGACACCTTCTTGTGGCTTCCAATCGCGAATCTGGTGCAGGTATTCAACGCCACCGAGCGCGACCAGTTGCTGACTTGACTTCGTGATGAATGGTGCGCGGTAACCAAAGCCGAGCGCGCGTAGCGTGGCCTCCTCACACTTCGTTGCCAGCGTTTCTGGTGACGGAAACGAATAGTACGAGATAGTCGTCGCTTCTCTTTCTTTGCTTGAGCTCAATTTGCTATCACGAGATATAGGCACAAGCGATGTGGCGTTAACAGTGCACAAATGGTTTCCATACGTCGCTCTTAACTTGTCGACCATCTGCTGGATGCGCTGGATGTTGTTGTTGGACGAGCAAATGAACGAGAAGAGGCACTCGACGGGATCCTGGCGGATCATGCGATGGCCTGGGAGGCTGCGAATGAGCTGCGCCATTGGGTCGTCGAGAGTGGTCCATGCCTGGTACAATGGCGCTGCTTCGGTCTATAAAGGCGCAAGATCGACACACACACATCATTGCAATGAGTCACGGCTGTCAAAGTAGTTGGCTTCTCAAAGCATTTTCCCACCTCTAGTCGAAAGTAGTGAGTTAAGATTGCATGCGCTTCTTGCGGCGGAACTGTTATGATAAAGCAAGGAGCAAGTCAGAATTCCAGCTTTCCAAGCACTGAGAGACGAAGGAAGAACTCACAGTGCATTTGATGAAGACAGCGATACTCGACAAACTGGTCGTTCTCACGCAGCGCAAACACCTTGTCGCCCACAACACCACTCCATTCGCATGCATGCGCATGGTACTGCCAGGAAAACACTTGACCCGACGCAAGCGTCAGCTTGCACGACAGCTCCTGGGTCGAGCACAGCCGATGCCATTGCAGTGCATTTCCACTCTCTTTCAATAGTTCCTCCGTTTTCAAAAGAGCACGTGCTGCGTTCTCCTGCTTTACACGGACATTGCCATGGCTGTTTTCGTTGGATGACAGCGTCGTGCGCTCTTCAGGATCAGCTCTGATGCGCACTGGCGCAGATGCAGGCGGTTCTAGAGATCCAGCGACCGTGGACGCCTTGCGCTTCGTCCCGCGGCTCTTGGCTGCAGTGGTGACAGTTTTGTTGACGCCACTGGCGCTTCCTGACGCTGCTGCTGCTGCATTCGCGTGCGCCAATGCGGCCGTCGCCATGCGCGCTGAGCGTCTCATCGATCCCCACCCAATACAGATCCCACACCACAACCAAGTCATGCATTTGCCCAAAATTTTACAAAACTAGTCCAACATTTGAAGCTGATATTACAAACATAGTCGAGCTCACTTCTACATCGCAATCATTCTCCTGAAGCACATCCTGATGATAAATGTCTAGAATTGTAATAAACCGATTCTTGCAACCAGCAGCACAAGTGTCTCGCACAACAAACGAAACGCAGCGACCGACTCGAAAAAGCGCCATAAACAGAAGAGCGACATCCGAGAGCATACATGGCGGTGTGCTCGGCGATCACACACAACGGCTCGCGCTGCGCGTCTCCGGCGGCCGACGACGGCAGCGGCGTTTGCTCGCACCACGCGCGCATGGCGCGGCTCCTGGCGCTGGCACCCAAGACCTCGGCGAACGACAACACGCCCGTTGCTGCGTCTCCGTCAATTCCTGTGGCTAATGGATCGAATGGCGTGCTGCCGCATGCCCCCGTTGTGTCATCGAGACCCGCGTCGTTCGATATGAAAGACACACAGCGCGAGCTCTATTCGATCCAGAAGCAGAGCCAACACGCGCCGGCTTCTTCGCTTCGTGGAGGCTCGCATTCCGCTGGCACCATTGCGTCTAAGCAAACGCCAGCAGCTCCTCTGGGAACGGGGGTGCTACCGAATGAAGGCGTGCTTGCTACAGTCAACAGTTCGTTCATGTTTCCGACAACAGTGGGGCTACCGGCGATCCCAGGCACGTTATTCATCACAAACTACCGGTTGCGCTTCGAGCCGATCCAGGCCGCACTGCGCTCTCCAGGCCACTTCCACGCATTGCTCGATGATGCGCTCGTGGGGATCCCGAGAGCGTGCGTTAGCAAACTCACGTATCCGCAGGCCGCGAATGCAACGCGCTCGAAGTACGAATCCGCCGTGCCGACGCAGCTGGTGATCAAGTTTAAAGATCTGCGCGCATGGACGCTCGGCGGCGACATCAACACGCTCATGATGACGCTGAATCGCCACGTGTTCGTCGATTCGCCTTTGAGTTTGTTTGCATTCACAGCGGGGATTTCGCCGGCACACGCGCATCGAGAGCTACAGGGTCACCAGATTTACAATCTCGTTGCGGATTTCGCGCGCATGGGGGTCGATTTGGTCAATGGTCCGTTCCGCGTCACGGAAATGAATGCGAATTACGCCATGTGCCCGACGTACCCGCCGCAGATCGTAGTGCCGGCGTCCATGAGCGACCATGAAATCGCGAGCGTGGCCGACTTCCGCTCCAAAGGGCGGCTACCGATCTGCTGCTTCGTGCATCCGCGCAACAGCGCGTCGATTTGGCGGTGCGCACAGCCGAAGCGGGGAATTCTGAACGCGCAAAACCCAGCGGACGACCGGTACTTGGCGTACATTGGGTACTCGAACCGCCACCAGAAGAAGATCTGGATCGCGGATTGCCGACCGGAGCTAAACGCACGCGTCAACAAGCTGACGGGCGGCGGTACCGAGAGCTCGAGCCTCCAGCACGCGAGCGTGAGCTTCCTGAACATTGCCAACATCCACGCGATGCGCGACAGCATCGAGAGCATCCGCGCACTCGTGGCCACAGGCAACGCGGACCTGGATTTCGTGTGGAACACGCGCGTCGAGGACACAAAGTGGCTCTCGCATGTGCGGCTGGTGCTCTCGGCCGCGATCCGCGTCGCCGAGGCTGTCGGGAACAAAGGCACGACGGTGTTGGTGCACTGCAGCGATGGCTGGGATCGCACGGGTCAGCTGTGCGCGCTCTCGCAGATGCTGCTGGACAAACACTACCGCACGATCGTGGGCTTCATGGAGATCATCGAGAAAGAGTGGATCCGCGTCGGTCACAAGTTCCACGATCGCGTCGGACCTGGACGAAGCGAGCACGAGGAGCAGTCGCCCGTGTTCCTTCAGTTCTTGGACTGCGTTTGGCAGCTCTGGCGGCAGTACCCGACGTACTTTGAATTTAACGGCAAGCTCCTCGAGTGCATCGCTGATGCGATCTTCTCCGGTCGCTATGGCACGTTCCTGGGCAATTGCGACCGCGAACGAACAACATGGAGCTTGCGAACACGAACGGCGTCACTGTGGACCCACGTGCTCGACCACAAAGCCACGTACCAGAATCCGTTCTATCGCCCCCAGACTGAGACCACACTGCTACCTCCTGTCTCGTCCGTCTTACGGCAGGTGACGCTGTGGAGCGAGTACTACTTTCGCAGTGCGACGCTGCCAGCGACACCCATGGGGAATCCGTGTCCACCAGTGTTTGGAAATGATGGCGCAGCGACCTCCAAGACGAACCACGACGACCTCGTGGCGGCCATGGCGGCGGCAATGCGGCGCATCCAGGCGCTTGAAGAGGAGCTTCGGGACGCCCAACAGTCCAAAGGTGTCGTCAATCATCACGGTCATTCCCATCAGCAGATCGCACAAGCGGCCGTGCAGCCCCCGCCAGCCATCTCTTCGCCTCCACCTCTAGTTCTGTCACAACCAGCCTCACCACCAGTTTCAACACCCATCGTGATGCCTCCGAGTGCTCCAGTTCCTGCCACCCTTCACGCGCCAAACACGACTTTCTTACGGCCACCGAGCGTGGAATCTTTACATCTTGCTGGGGTGACAACGTCCGAAACTCCGTCCGTGAATGGCTCATTAAGCAACGGCAGTAGCGCCTCGAATGGCGCGCTGCTATCGACGTGGTCGTGTGCGATTTGCTCCAAGCTGAACGTGTCAGAATCCGTAAAGTGCGTCGTCTGCGGTCGTCCGCCACCTGCTTCTTCCGTAGTGGTATGATAATCGAGAACTGCAGAGTCATGAAGCAGAAAGTCTGTTTTGCAATCGCCTTCAGAATTTGCTCCCAATCCCGCTACTTCGTCCAGCGTACTCGAATAAAAACAAGAGCCATCAAGCAGCTCAAGCACCTACCTACCTACCTATCCTGTGTCGTAAACTACTATCCTTGTGCCTCTCATCTTTCTCCACTCGGTCCTTCTAGCCCATGCAATTGCTCTCGCGCGGACGCAAGCGCTTCGAGCAGTCCTGGAGCACGTGATGCACTTTGTCTGGGAAATGATCGTCGAGCATCGTGCGCGCGATGCGGATCTTCTGGAACGTGTCCGCAGACGACCACGAGCAATCGTAGTTCGTGCGCTCCGTGCAGCAAATGCCTCCTCCTGGACGGCAGCACACCCAGCAGCCTGCGCTTTTCACTCTCACCGATCGCTTCAAGTGAATCAGCTTGCCTGGAATCGTGAGCTTGTGGATAGGTTCATGGGCTTGAATGCGCTGCAGCATCGTTCGGTAGTTCGCCAACTGGACGCCAAACGAACTCGCTTCAGCCAGTGGCTCATCATGCAGCAACTCGTGCGGTTTCTTCCACGCGACGACCTGACGCAGAATCGCAGACTTGCCGACTTTGCTGCGTCCAATCAGGTCGATCACTTGGTCTCGTAACTCCTCAGCGGACGTGAGCGACGACCGCGCGACAATGTCGTGGCCCACGACAACCGACGTCACGAATGCCGCACACCGCGACGCCAACCCAGGCGACAGGGTGCAACCAGGAGGACTGAACGCGAAGCAGCGCAGGTTCGGGTACTTTGGTCGAAGGATGATCGAAAGCAGAATGGCCGTGCCCGCACCAAGCGAGTGGCCCGTAAGAACGAGCCCGTAGTCCTTGTACTGTCCATTCTCGCACTGATTGACCACATCGGTTGCGACCGACGCACTAGAGTCCGGATCGAAGAGCATTTCGAGGATGCCCAGTCGGTTGATCTCAAGGTACACGGCTTCTGCGCAGTGGAGAAAGCCTTGGTGCGCATATTCGCCTGCGCCATCGCAACCCCATCGCTCGGCGACCGCATCCAGCGACATGCCATACGCGATCGCATCGGTCAAGCAGTCCTCGAGCGACAGCGTGCCGCGAATCGCGACGACTACTTCTTTCCTCTGATGGTCGAGCACGACGCAGAACGCGGGCATGTACACCGAATTGTGGAAGCTCGCGTACACGATATCCTGCGTGTGCACCCCGGTCTCGAGTTGCAGCGCTGTCTGTCCCAAGTGGAAAAAGTTGTCACCGTGAATGTACCCCACTTTTCGCTTCATACACGAGAACGCCAAGCGGAACGTGCCGCTCCACGGGTGGGACCACACATACAGCATCCATCCGTAGATGCCGATCGCGTACTTCGAGAAATGCGCCAACTCGAGCACACGCTCATCCAGTTCTTCGTCACGTTGAGGCGGCGCCGCCGTCAGATCGTTCGCTGAGATGACGGGGGAAGGCATGCTGATCGCCACATAGCTGTTCGGCTCCTCTGCCTCCAATGATGAGAATTGAGAAGCCGACAAGATCGGGCGTGGATGTGTCACCGTCGACGATTTCTCGCTGCTAGCGTGGAGTCGCGCGCGAATCTCGCCGAGCGTCTTTTCTTCGTCCTCGTAAACCTCGTCTTCCAAGGATTCCTCGTGCGCCTGCACGGCCGCCAGCAGGATGAAGCCCGCGACGATGTCCGAGATCACGAGATCGGGGCTCCCGTAAAAGAGACGCGCGATCACGTTTGCGACGACCGACATCGAGTCGTGCTGCGTGCCGGCGCCGCCAAACAAATTGCATGTGAAGCAGCGCATGCACGAGCAGCAGCGGTTGCAGCGGCGCTCCCAGCGCTGCTGGTGGGGTACGTACACGTCCGAGTTCGGGATCGACCGATCCAGTTCTACAGTTGCACAACAAACAGAAGCATAAGTCATCCGTGAAGCTGCAGTCATAGTATGCATCCCATGAGCACATGCACATAGCACACACTATGCAAAATGCAATCAATAAAAGCCAAAAACTAATACCGTCCAATAAAGACTTGCGTTCAGAGTCAAGTGGGTTACCATAGGGATCGACCGAGTCCTCCAACTCCAATGGCGGCGCGCCACCCAAGATGCAAAAGCCCAACGTGAGCGTGAAGCTCACTTCGGTCACCATGCACGCCGCAATCACCTAGTAATAACAATAATACCAAGCCACATGTGCCATTAGACCAACCCATTCACAACACGCATATACACATACAACAAATGTACCAGCACAAAGTTGGAGTCCGGGTAGCACATGTTGGTGCTGTACCAGAAGCAGAGCCCCATGATGCCGTACGCGAACATGACGCCGGACCAGACGATGTGCATCTGCACGACGCGCGGCATGACCATGCGGCGCTCGTGCTCGATGATCGTTCCCTTCGACGACACGTGCATGATCATGAGATAGATGCACGCCATGAAGCCGTAGATCGGAACCGCACCGAGCATGAACCAGAACGGCACGCCGCTCTCGTCGAAGCGCATCGTCGAGCAGGTGCGCCAGAGCGCCAGGTACAGCACCGAGATCGCGAACAGCGGCACCTGGTACATGATCAGCAGGAACGCCGGGCAGTAGAGGTCGTCACTGCCCACGCGCGAGCGCCGTCCGAACAGCACGAGCGCAGGCATCCTGTCTGTCTGGTTGCGGTTTCTTCGGTAGTTTGTGCCGTCGTTTTGCGAGAGGCGCTGGGGCAACGGGTGTACGCGCAGGACGCGCGTGGGGTGGGAGGAGTGGCGGCTGAGGTGGAGCCCTGGAGGTAGATATGCAGCGTAATATACAGGCAGAGGCGCGCACAGATAGATAGAGAGAGAGAGAGCGCAAGTGTATGCAGCCAATGTCTAGTCCTCCTGTTTAGCTTCTGAGCCTTTTTCGTTTCTGGCGATGAGAAAAGAACATTTTTTTGTATTTGTGTGGTCTTCGCGCAACGTAAGGAGGTTCAGTTGATGTTGCGAAAAAGTTGCGTGAAGACATGTTGCGCTGCATTCGTTGAAGAGGGGTGGGGAAAGGATAGTCGGACCAAAAGTCATCCTGTTTTTAGTGGGACAATGCCCTTATTAAGATCGAATTGCGGTATTGAAGAGCAGGACTTTCTGTCTTTAGCGGCGGTTGGGGCTTATTCGGAGGGAAGGTTGTAGAGTGTACCACACGTCCCGCACAAAAATCAGATGATCGAACCCTTGCGTCCTTTCGCGAGAGATGAGACAGCGCGAACAAGTCCGCATTTGCACCCGAAGTCCGCAGGTTCACTCTAAATCTGCACACACAACTGTGCAATTTTTTGGTGTCCATTCCTGTGTGCGAAAGGGAGTCAGTGCGTGTCGATGACAGCAGTTGTTCCCCATTTTCATATTCATCGTCTTCGTGTTGGTCCAGCGACGCAAACGAAATGCACCAGATGGGGGCACCATGAACCAACACACACACACAGTATGACATCATAATGACACCTGACAAGACGCGTAAAAAGACAGCAGACATCTCTCTGTCATACAGAAACGCGCCACTGTGCATTGCATTGTACACACCGTCAGATGTGGTAGACCATTCGCATGGCGCTCTCTTCGTCAGCTTCCTGTATGGGAATCTTACATATACACATCGATATGCACCGCGTTAATCACGCTTCTGCCTGACACAGCACGGGGTTTCAGCGCTCTCAGAATTGTAGATGCTCAAATAGTTTATATAGTGATAAATTTATACTCGTCAACAATAGTGTCATCTGTAGCTGGAGATGTCGACGACGACGACGGTGATGTTGTCGAAGGTCTTGCGCGCGAGCGCGAGCTTCACGAGCGCGTCGGCGGCCTGCTGCGGATCGTCGTAGGCCGCTGCGGTCTTGGCGGCCGCCTTGCTGGACACAACGTCCCAGAGCCCGTCCGTGGCCATGATCAGGAACTGGTCGTCCGCCGTCAGCTCGTGTGTCGTGATCTCCGGGTCGCACGTGATCCAAGGTTTGAGTGACAGGTCACCGATGGACCGCGACATGGCCAGCGCGCCGTTCACGCGCGGCACGTCGATCAGCTTGTTGATCGGCCACAGGTGGTACAGGAAGCTCGGCGAGCCCGTGACGTGCGCACCCTTGGCCTCCAGTCGCGCGCGTTCGTCCTTGCGGTTCGGTTTTTGATCTAAGGCAAAGCAGAACAAGCATGTCAGCACACTGATAAACAAACGTACGCACATATCCACACACACGTACCATTTGAGAGACACACAGGCTTGCCCTTGCGGGTGCAGATGATGGCGCGCGAGTCGCCGACGTTGCCGACGTAGAGCACGCCGTGGCGGATGATCGAGATGAGGCACGTCGAGCCGTCCTCCATGGCAAACGACCGGAACACCTGGCCGGGGAGCCCACGCTGGAACGCCGCCGCACGCTCAAGATCGGGGCGCGAGCTGCGGCGCGCGATGGTGCAGAACTCGGCGTCCACAGCGCGCACGGCGGTGGTGATGGCGGCGTCCACACTCGCATTCGTGTCGATCTCGTTCTGAATTTTGGCAAACACGTGCTCGGCGCAGTAGCGCGACGCACGGTCGCCGCCGTGGCCGTCGAACACGCCGAAGCACCCGACCGTCGCGCTCGCGTACCCGTTCAGCGTCAGCCGCGGTGCCGCATTGCCGCCAATCACATATGCGTCCTGTGAGCACAATATTTAGTACGCAAATAGGTCAAGCGTGTCACACTTGAGTCAGCATCAACAAGTCACGCATTGCAAAGATCGACGGTTACATGTGCAAACACGCACATGCATGTTTGCATACACAAATACAAACGAGACGCACCTCCTGGTTGGCCTTGCCGCCGCGGTCCGTGGCGATGCCGACGGACGCCTTCTGCTTTTTTCCTGCGGGCTGACGCCGCGAGGACACGCTGTCAAAGCTGTCGCCGCTCGTGTGCGACGGCGGACCCTTGCGCTTCTGACCGACGGCTGCTGCGCTCGTCATTGTGGGATCTTGTGTGTGTGTGTGTGTGTGGGAGCTGGGTGATTTTGTACACTAAGGTGCCGTCGACAAGGGGTTCTGGTTCTCTCTTGTCGAAGCGCTTGCGGCATGCAGAACCGTTCACAAAGACACCGCACAGGCTCATTTTTTTGGAAAATATTGTGGTTGCATGAGAAAAAAAAGTAGAGAGAGAGAGAGAGAGAGAGAGAGAGAGTTGCACCGACATACCGAATGGCTGGTTTATGCGCGGATCTATCCCATCTCACAGGTACAAGATGAAGCCATTACTATCGCAATCGCACTCGACTATCTCAATAGATTACAAAGTAGTATGCAATTGTGCAGGTTGCAACTGGCCCAGCTCACGTCGTAGCGATGTGTGGAACTGCCACACGCATTTGTGTGGTGGGGGTTGTGGGTGAGCTGGCCTGTCTGTCCATGCAGTACAAAGGAATCTGCACTGAACTCCATGCTGTCGTCCGCCTCGTCTGCGAGTTCTGGGAAACGAGTGGACCAACAAGTCGGATTTACTAAAATAATCGGCGCATTCATGATGCATTTCATAAACACACGAATTATTGAACGGGTGTTTTTGCTGCTTTCTTTTGATGCTGCGCAGTTTGAAAGATGGTAGAAGATGGACGTGGTTGGGGGAGCGCTGCCGGATGGCGATCTATAGCATCATCGTTGAACTCAGTGAACACGTGCGTATGGTGCCAAGCATGCCGCAGAATCCTTGCGTTGTTTTACGGCAGCGATGCTGGCGTCGTTCCATCAACTTTAATCGCACTTGCTTTTGCAATGCCATTTTGTTTCGGCGCGTGCACTTTTGCATGTTGCCACATGACTCATCAACACGCTCGTTAACAAGGCGACGAAGACGAAAAGTGTGTAAACAACTGCCGCAATCGTCGGAAAGTGAAGTTGGTGCGTCAAACCAACTGGCGAGCAACTTTTTCATAAATTTCATAAATTTGTGATTTCTGTATGCATCTCACTGAGCGCAGCTGCAACTTTCTTGAATTAATTCTCGAGATGGTGGCGCATGCGGATTGGACAGATCGAGTTACAAGCGAAAAGGGGTTCCTGTGACCGAAGCAGCGTGAGTGACGGTCGTTGAACAGACTTGTTGCACAAGCAACAACTGTTGGGAAAATGACACAAACACGAAGAAAGCAGCGCAAGTGTGTTTGTGCTGTTTGCTGCTGTTTCTCATGAAATGAGTCACTTGACGGCGCTGCAAGACAGCACACTTCGGTGGTCATTTTGTAAATAAATGGAGCAATAGAGAGAAGACTCGCTGTGTTCGAAGACGCTCCAGTGTGGTGGTTTTTCTCGCGAAACACGAGTCCATCTCGGCTGGCACAAATCCACACTCAGATCCCGAGTCTTTGAAATTCTCTAGCACCACTGCAAAATGGGTTCAAAGCAAGCAAATTTTGTGGTTTTATTCAGCATCCTTGATAAGCAAAAGCTCCCAGTTAAATCATCCCTTGCTCAAATCCTCCTCTCTGCTTCAGCTCAAGCAGCCACGTTGAACATCAAAATTTTCTTTCTTTTTTTCTTCTAAACACGATTGCAGGTAAACATCCCCTTCTGGTGATCTCCTTCAATTTGTTCACAAGCAGCATGCCTAAAGTAGCGCTGACTACATCAATTCGCATCAGGTGCTTCAATTAGTAACATTGCCTTCAAATAGTGGCGTTCAGCCCTCTCCCTAAGCATCCGTAAATAACTTGTGTTCACCCGTTTTTAATGACGGATCCATTGTCAATCGCTCCAAACAGCAAAAGCACGACACCACCACTACAGCAATGGCATCTTTTGACGACCTCGCGTTCATCTCGCACGCTGTACGCACATGCGCATGCACACGACAAACCTCTCGACCACTCGTGTTGCGACATCCGCTTGCTAATTGTTTGTTTGTTCGCCACGTGCGTGTGCATTTGGCACCAGCGCGCGTCGTCGAGCACAGCGTCGTCGCGCAGCGCTCTCTTCTGTCACGACTGCAACGAAGTCGCGCAACAAACGACCGACGGTAACAGGAAAAATGCGTCCTGTGCTTGCTTGCATACAGAGAGAGACATGGTGCTCACCATGTCGCTGTTGTCGTTGAATGGCGTTGCGCTATGTGTACTTAGACGGAAAACGCTGTCTGGTCTGCGGCTGCGAGCTACAGGACCCAAGTGCGCGGCCACCCGCAACGCACGACGAAGTACGTACCTCCTGCTGACATGGAAACCAAGCACACCCGTAGCCTGCACATCTACCTCAAATCGCCTATGGACAATTGCTATCGTATTTGTTGCTGTAGGCGCTTCGCGTACCTGCCGATGGCGCCACCCCCACGCAGGACCTACATGCTCTGATGACGCGGTTGCTCTCGGTTGTCGGCGGCGATCTGGACGGCGCGGGCGAGAATGCGAATCGGCGTCCGGCGTCCGACGAAGCCGGTAAAGTACAAGCTGATTGCCATGCTCATGTGCTTGTGCAATGATGTGTGGGCTGTGTAGTTGCATGCCTCTTGACTGTGTAATCTGTTCTTTTTGTATATATTATGGATGTGGCAGTGACACACTTGGGCTGCTTTGTGGCCGACCAGGCGTCGACGATCGAAGTCACCATCCGAGTCCAAGACATCAAGGGCGAAGTACCCTATGCATATGCGTTTCCGCGCTTGTTACGAGATTAAAGGCACATTTTCTGATCTTGAAGCTGTGATCCCCTCTTGTTTCTGCTGACTGTAGGTCGTCGCGGTGCCTGCGAATTTCGGACCGTGCGAGTCGATTTTACAGCGAGACGTGGTTCTCGCCGAGCCTTTTGATGGCGCCAGTGCGTTTGCCAACGCTGCGGACATGAATGGAAAAGTACGACTTGCAATTATGGAAAATCGCGCGCACAGTATTCTGACATTTGATATTTGACATTTGTTGTCTTGCGCTGCACGAAGATTGTGGTGATGGAGCGAGGCGTGTGCACGTTTGCTCAGAAGGTGCTGCACGCACAAGCAGCTGGCGCCGTGGCCGTCATCATCATCCAGACTGTGGACGTCTGGCCGTACACGATGACGGATTCCAAGGGGGAGAGCGCGATGATCACGATCCCAGCGTTCATGCTCAGTGCGAAACAGGGCCACGGGTGAGCTTTGTTTTGTTCTTGCAAGCAGTTGATTTACTGCTGGAGTTGCTAAAGCAAATGGGGTGTTGCTTTTTTGTTTGCTTGCTTGCGTCCTTCAGCTTTGTCGAGTTCCTTCGCACCAGAAAGAGCGAGACGCCGACGGTGGCCGACATCACGGTGCGGCGTGACGCGCGCGAGTGCGTCATCTGCCAAGTGGACATGTCGGTCGGCATGAAAGTGACGCGGATGCCCTGCCAGGTACGTGTGTCTGGTTGATTTTTCCACATTTGCTGTATAGCGCTGATGTTTGCTTATTTGTGTGTGTGTGTGCGTTGACCAAAAAACAGCATCTTTTCCACACGGAGTGCCTGCACGAGTGGCTCAAGATCGGCAACTCGTGTCCGATTTGTCGTGTCGAGATCCCCGCCAAGCAAAGCGCGACTCGCGGCGCGTTTGTGAACCAGACCGCGCAGCAACGAGGCGACTTTGCTTGGAACGACTGGTTTTCATAAATCAAACAACAAAAGCGAGACACAGAGAGTGACCATTTTTACATTTTTGTTGGCGTCTGGGGAAGAAAAAACATTTTTACTATACTGCACGATATAGTAACTCCGCCTTCGACATGGAGCAATCGCTGGCCGATGCTATTGCTTCTGTTGAAATTGGTGGTGGCTCTGACCTACAAGGGACGATTTCATAATTTACAAATGGTTGATCTCTATGTGGTTCACAAACTGTCCGGTCATCGCCGAGCACCAAATATCATTTCTTTTCGCTGGAAATGCCGTACTCGGCCACGACATGGTCGCGAAGCGACGAGGAGAGACGACATCCGATCGAAACCAACTGTCACTGGGTGATGGCACGAGGTGCGTGGGGTACAGTAGTGTGTCGAGGACGTGGATAAGATTCCATGCCTTGGCCACTCATCGTGCTTCACGTTGTGTGGAGCTAAGCTGGCTAAGAACAGTGAACATTTAGGACGACGAAAGATACTCTTAGGAGTAACTTGGTGGAGGAAACTCAGCAAGCACTCAGTAGACAATCTGCTGCAAGAAGCTCAATACAAGAAGGTTAACCAGGAACCCCAGCTGTGTCAGTTTCTACAGCTTCTTAGGATTGAAGTGTCTGGCTGAGTATCTGCGCAGAAATTTTGGGTGGTTTAGTGCAATTGGCACTGAGTTTAAAAGCGTGAATGGGAGTTTTTGGCATCACTTTTGTGTTCTCGTGTCCGTGTGGTGATCTTAATTACCCTTGGTAAATTAGGAGACCTGAAATGTGACTGTGATGCAAGAGGTCACTTTATATGACGGTAAAATAACCCGAATATAACACAAAATGTCCGGCCTTTCTTTGCATCAAATCGTCGGGAATGAGCGAGAAAGACTCAAATATGGCGCGAAAAGTCCATACAAAAATCAAGTCATTTTATCAAAACCCTAACCGCAGTCTGATCAATAGTCTCTGTCAAAAAAAAAACCCGACCAAGAGCGTTTTGGGTGCAACTGGAGTTTGCGTACAGTGTCGCTCGATGAGGAGATAAAGGTTATTGAGGTCACGATTTAGACCAAATCTGTTTCAGACCAGGAGAAAATTAACCGTTAATGGAGCGACCTAATTTGTGTTTGTTGCTGATTGAAAAGCATGTTGATACCAAAGAACCGCGAGTGTGTCGAATTCTCGTATTTGAATGCTGCTGTACTCGATCAACAAGGACACGAGGCTCTGAATGAAAAAACAAACATACAATCACCCCTACTGGCTCTGTCATTCTCGATTCACATGATCGATGGATGGTGGATTAAACGTGAAGTCATCCGGCGTTTTTTGTTTTGCACAACCCAAAGCGGTATGTGTAGTCATCAGGTGATGCAGTGCCGTTCCCCGAGTCATACTTCGAAGTGTAAGATCACAGCCATGTTGACCTTTCTTGAGCATGTAAGTGCTAGTGTTAGTTACCTACCTGAACAAGTCATTTTGCACGAATTCAGCTGCCACTTGATGGAGTAGATGACACGGAAGACAATATTCTCATGTCAATCACGAACAAATAATTAACGTCCTTATTTTAAAGTGGGAAAGCGCTTCTACAATACTGAGAGAAACAGAGACACTTGAAAACGATGCTACGTAGAGCTGCACACCTCATTCGATACTGTGACGTCGATGATCCGAATATATCTCTTGATCTTGAGACTGCGGCTGATGATACGTGGTGTAGCGCGCGCTTGCGTCCTGGTTTCGAAGGAAATGCATGCAAATCGCCTTGAGCTGGAGCGCATTGCTGCGGTCAGCAGCGTCAAGAATGTAGTCGACGCTCTCGTCCGTGACCGAATACTGGAGCGCGCGTTCACAAATCTGCTTTAAATGGTCGAGCATGAACTGATCCGCCAGAATCAAGAGATCCAGTGTCGTGTCCATGTCGCCCGTTGAGCCAATGAACTCATCGTCATCCTCGTCGTCATCTGCTATTGCTTCATCGAACTCATCCTCGTCATCATCCACGAACGCTAGACAAGCACGAGCCGCTCGAACATCTCTTGCATCGCTTGGATGGAAAGATGACCACCGTCCTTGCTGCTGCTGTGTCCGGCCATGATTGTCTCGCAGTTTGTCTTTGCGACTGTAAGGCGAAGGTGCCCTTCGATGCGTCGAGCCTTCCACGGCGTGGCCTGTGTATAAATACTCGATCATCTTCAAGAAGACCACGTATCGAATATCAGGAAGAGCGATTTGTTTCTGACTGGATTCTCGAAAGCCCGACGTGAACATTCCCCGAAAGCGTTCACTTAATAGTGACAGAATCACTTTGTGGGCATACACGATTCGACCTTCCACAAGCTGTTGGAAAAACACGATCAAACCATACAATAAACAAAAAGGGTTGGACACTGATCTTCATCCCCATATCACCAGACAATTAGCAAGCACATCAGCAGAACACACTTACGAATGAGATGTCAGAGAATTCTTCCGAGTTCATAAAGTACTTGAGCGATTGCTGCAGCGTTTGTGTAGAGGAAGCGAACGAAATTGCAGCTCGCGGCGGTGGGTCCGTGTCGAGGACGTAGAAGTCATTCAGATACTCGCTACCATAAGAGCCGCCAAACACAAAGAGTTTGCGATCCACAACCGAGCACGAATGGCCCGCGCGTCGTCCAGGTCCATTGCCAAAAATCACGATCTGATCTTGATGCGGATTGTCATTCGGGTTCGCATCGCCGTCTCCATACATTCCATAATCCACGAGCTGCTGCGGCGTGAGCGTCACGCCGCCCATTTCGTTTTCCTGTATTCCTCCACCGTGGACACTGCCGCGGTCATCGTCGGCCGGCAACTGCAAGGTCTCGATCCACACTTTCTCGCTCGGTTCATAGATATGGAGATCATTGTAGCATTTCGCGGACGGACCAGAGCCTCCAAAGAGAAAAATGCGGTCGCGATGGCACGAGAACGTCATCCCCGCGCGCGGGTGCGGCAGCGGCGCCTTCACATCCGCCCTGGACCACGTGAACGTATTGGTGTCTAAAATATGAATATCGTTGAGGCGCTTTTGGCCGTCCCAGCCGCCAAACACGAGCACTTGTTCGCCGACAACTGCCGAGCTGTGGTTCGCTCTCGGGACGGGGATCTCGCCCGTCGCGTGGATTTTGCGCCACTCCATGAGATCGATGTTGAGCGCATGCAGATCGTTCAGGTACTCGCGTCCATCGCCGCCTCGAAACAGCAGGATACTGCGCAAATGCGGCAGATAATCCGCTGTGTGCATGTTGCACGGACCGGGTCCGCTGCCTTTCACGCTCGGCTGGTGCCACTGCCATCGATCAAGATCGAGCACATGGAGATCGTCGGCTGCGAGCGGGCCGCTACCGAGCCACCCGCCGATGATGAACACCTTGTTGTCGTCCGCAAGCGTGGCCGTGTGGCCGTTGCGTCCCGCGGGCGGCGTCCCGCGCACGTCGCGCGACGGCACGAGCTCGCGCCATGTGTACGTGCGGCAGTCGAAGAGGTAGAGCTCGTTGTGGTTGCGTCGGCCGTCGTAGCCGCCGAAGACGAGGATCTCGTGGCTCGAGATGACGGTGGCGCTGTGGTTCTTGATGGTGGGCGTCGTGCCCTGCACGGCCAGCGGCGTCCAGCGCATGGGCGACATCTTCAGCGCCGAACTGCTAGTGATGTGACGCCGCAGTCGCGTCCTTCCTTTCCCCTGCTGTCAGTGTGACTGTGATGTTTTTTTTTTCTATCGAAAGAATAACGACGGGAAACAGGACCATCACTCCTGCTGAAAAACCAACGTGTCTACGTGGACATGAGTAGCACAATATTCAACTCGGTTTGATGGAAAACAGCACAAATTTGCACAATTATTGGCCGATTGTGGCACGTCGTGGGATCAAAAAGACAGAAAATGGCAATGCGGAATCAAGTGGGGGGTTTTGTTTCATGATTGCGCTAGCTATACCCGCATTCATAGACCGACAGTGAACACGTCAGGGCTCGCAGCATGTTGAAGTGGCACACTCGGTTCAACTCACGCATGTTTCCCTTTCTTTTCCATACAACAGACACTAGACAGCAAAGACACGCTCTCTCTCTCTCTATGGGCATATTTCACTACAAGGCGACTTTGATGGTCGATCGCGGCGAGAAGCTACTGCCCGCGGCGCTGTGGTAGGACGGCTCGCGGGAGGCGCGCGCCGCGGGAGGCGACACCACCATCGTCACGTACACGTTCGAGCCGCGTCCCGAAGACACCTGCGACGCCATGAGGTCGCACGACGACGACGTGGACGTGAGATCCCCCGAGTGCGCGTGGTCCGCGACGTCGATGCGCTCGACGGGCGTCTGGAACTCGACCAATTCGGGTTCCAACTCGTCGTCGTCGTCATGGTCGTCGCGCTCGCGGTCGAAGCGCGTCGGGCGAGGGTGGAAGCTGCGCGCGCCAGCACCACCGCCGTTTTGTTTGTTCGTGTTGCGCTTTGCGAGCAGCCGCAGTGCGAGCGCGAACATGATCACGTGGCGCACAAACCACGCGATGAGCACGATCGAGTTAAGGAAGATGAACGCGTTTGCGGCGCGGGAGCGCACGTCGCTCGACTGGTTCGTTACATCGAGGAACGCGAATGCGAGTGCGAAGTTTGCAATCTTGACCACGGACAACGTGAACGTGAAGAGGCCGACAGATAAGGTCACGAAGCCCGCCTGGAAGAACACAGCGCCGAGATACACGACTTGCACAATGAGCACGAGTACGAGCATTGAAGTTGCAGAGGAGAGAATGTTTATGATCCCGATGAGAAAACCCGACGAGAGCTGCACTGCGACCACGACAACGAAAAACAACCGACGGCGGTACGTGTACGCAGCGTACAATGATCCCCAGAGCGCTTGATTCTTCACGTCTAAAAGCTCACGCTCGCTCTTGTGATACAACTCACGAATCGCAACTGCTAATACGCCAAAGCAAACGACACCGAGGACAATGATCGCGAGGACAAGTGAGCCTACAGAGAATTTGTTGGCATCGATCTCCATCGCGATTTCAAACGAGGCAAAGAGGCTCATCGGGTATAATGCAAATAGCCAAATCAAGACGCAGAGACCCAGGAAGCGCAACGAGATCAGCCGGAGTCCGTACACGTTGCTTGCTTGCGACGGGTCAATCACCGAGTAGTTGTCAATTGCATCGAATTTGTCGCTGTCCTCGGCTTTCCGCTTGGCAAACAACACGAGCGTGACGTATACTGCGAAAAGTACGCCAAAGACGAGCAGAAACGCCAACGTGCACAAAAACAGCAAATTCGTTTCCTTGATGCCGATGCGATCCCCATATGCGACGACACCCGTGAGAACGACTGAGTCAAGACGACGGCTTGTAACAGCACTATCGCCGTTGCTACGTTGGATAAGAAACAGCGACCACGAAAAGGCATCGGTGAAATCCCAGAGGAAGTACGGCGTGCGGACAAGGTTCAATTGCGAAAGCGACCCCATCTGCTGCAAGTA
This sequence comes from Globisporangium splendens, assembly GCA_006386115.1. NCBI lineage: Eukaryota > Oomycota > Peronosporomycetes > Pythiales > Pythiaceae > Globisporangium > Globisporangium splendens. The sequence continues at coordinate 53,664 of VFIW01000129.1, forward strand.
GCCGATGTACAACACAAACTCCCACGTGTTTGGGGACCAAAGCACTGCCGCGGACCAGTTCACGTTTGGGTCAAACGACACATAGTGAAGGAACAGAAGCAGCGCAACGGATATACCAGCAAACGTACAGGTGGTGAACCGTAATACATCGTGAAATGCCATGAAGCTCTTGGACATAGAAACTGCGTTCACAGGGTTCGCTCGCGTGTTCCCGCCAATGACGTTCTCTTCTTTCGTGGTCGTCACTTGCGTCTCCATGCTTCCCGATCGGTCTTCCTGGACGATAGGCGTATCTGCTTTGTCGCCACGAGTGTATTTCTTGGTCACGTCATCGTCGCGTGCGATGTCGAAGATCAAGTTTGGCTTTGGTGTGGTCGTAGGAGTTGGAGTTTGAGTTGTCGGAACGGGTTCTGTTGGCGTAGGATTAACTTGAGTTGTTGGAATGGGGACACTTGGCGCGTTATCCCATTTAATAGGTGGGTCTGTCTTTGTCGACGATGGAGCTGGTGACGATGATGGCTCGTTTGGTGAAGGACTGGGTTCTAGAGTTGATTCAGAGGACGATGGTGTGGGTGTTCGCGTCGGCGTTGGACTCGGCTCTGGAGTTGGTGAGTCTGTCCGATTTCCTGGGATGGTCGGAACAGGATCCGCTGTGGTTGGCGTTGGTACCGGGCTGGAGCTGGTTGGAGTTGGCGTCGTGATGACTACGCCGTCAGATGAACCCGCAGTTGGAGTTATTGCGACAGGCGCTGGACTCGATGGAGGAAGCGTTGCAGGATGATTGGGTGTTGGACTGGGCACGTTGGTCGTTGGATTAATTGCAGAAGTGTCCACGGAAAGGCTTCCAGATACAGCCACTTGCGGGTCGTCCATCGATCGCACTTGATCCGCGCCTGAACTCGTTTTCGGAGCATCGTCACCAGCGTTTAAGGTTGGTGTCACCGACGCATTGCTGGAATCGTCCACACTCCGTAGCTCTTCTTTCGAGTCCAGAGCACCCGACGTGCTGCTACCAGCAGTGACTGTCGGCACAATTGTGGTGGCTCCCGATGCCTCGACATGCGGGAACCCAGCGTCTTCCTGACGCAGAATCAAACCCGTCGTCGTGCCCGACGAAGAAGAGCCCGTCGCCAGTAGAGCATTGCTGCTGCTGTTGTCTGCGTTCGCTAACGGCGCCGCCGCTGCGGTGCTTGGGGTCACTGCGACGACGGCAGCCACCCCTACAGCGAGCCACGCGATGTGCTTCGTCAGGTGCACCATCGTGTCCAGCGTCGAGTATTCACTGCAGTCTCGCGGTGCTCGCGAGCGGCTAGAAGAAGCCTCTGTGGCGTTCGCTATTCAACCTCTGCGTCGTTACGCCGATGGGTGTGACTGGATGTCGCACCGACCAAGCCGTCGAAGAAAGCACGAAGAAAAAAAAAAGAAACGTGAGGCACAGGCAGGGATACAACACGATATTCGCGTATCCGGCACGAACGATGTAAGACGCGCTGTGAGTGCCCATCGACCCCGACCGAGTTCGAAATGCTGCAAGAGTAAAGGCAGTCGCTCGCGAGTGAACCCACGGCACCCAGCTGTGGTTTGTAACAAAACCAGATGGAGTGGCGACCACAAAGTCGCAGCGAGTACGACCGATGATTGGTTCATATTGGCGCATTCCGTAGCAGTAGCACATTTGCAACCTGGGTGGGTGTGCTTCCTGACAGAGCGAGTGTGGCATGTGGCTCGCGTGTGGTCTGGTGCAAACTGCTCGTGACTTTGGTGGTTTCGCGAGACTCGCGGATCATGAGTTTGGGAAGCAGCATGGAACGCTTCAAGTTGCAAGCGCTCTATTCCATTTCTTCCTGCTGAGGATGAAAGAGGCATGGAGCATATATTTCTGTAAATTCATACGATGGTTACTTTTATCAAACAATGTATGAGAATCTATGTTTCATATGATCCGAGTACCTCTAATAATACATCAATGGTTTCAAATGATAGTTGAAGAAGTTGCTTTGTGGGTTCCGGATTCTGAATTGACAATTCGACAACGCAGTGACTCACATCGGGACTTTTCTGGCCATTTGCCATGAAACCCAGCACCATTCACCTTTAATAACGTATATACAGCGCAATAAGCAAAATAACAAAGCTGTAGAGTATTCTACATTGCTGTCTGTCAAACTAATTCACTAAAAAGACAACAGCTGTTAAAAAGAGGAAATAATAGGCGCGGACTGAATCGTAATCTATTCAGCGCCGTCAACTCAACTCGGGCTTGCTGGTTTGTAAAAATGGCCCACGATTTACTAAAAAAAAACGTTCGAAAGGTTATTGTTGTTGACGAGCGTGCGGTGATCAGACCCTGGCAGCCACTCGGCTGGCCTGGTCTGGAAGACCCACCCACCCATTCCCTCACCTGAGCGCAGGTCAGGGGTTCTTCTGTGCCGTCATACCTGCAGTCTGGTCCATCTTCTGCGAACAATGTTCAGCGCCATATAGATAGATAGAGTCGTTTGTTTAAGGCTTTTCGAATCACAAACGCGACTGAAATCACACACAGACCAGGCTGTGATTTCAGCCGCGTGTGTGATTCTAAATGCCCTGCAAATGGACTCTTTTATTCATATCTGGTTCCCCACTGTGTTTTTGCAATGTGTCTTGTTGAATATAAGTAATACGGTATTTACATGTTGCTGTCTCGATGCACAGTCTTGTTCGGATATAAGGAGAAAGGTATATGCTGGTTGACGTCTTGTATATAAACGCTACGGTACTATTGTGCTCTTTTTTTTGTCGTGGTGCTTGGTGTCCGAACAAAATAGAGGAAACAAACACAAAGCGGATGCATGTCCACCTAGGCATCCCAAATAATAAACAAAAAAAACTGCAATGTGGAAATGAAAGAGACAAAACGCAGAAGAGCAACAGCGAGAGATGCTCGCTGCATAGTCACATTGCTGCGCGTATCACCGTGCAGCTCGTTGGATAATGAACTTGGTGTATTTTTCTCTGCAATGCATGTGCCAATCCCTGCCTTCTGGCAATGCGTGTTGCATCTGTGTCTCGTCTCCGATAGCATATATTACAGCAGCTCCTTACGAGGCCGGTTTGACGATCGCCGCTGTGGGGGAGGACGTCTTCACTTACTTCGTGCTGCTGAGTCGCGTCGCTGTGGTCGACTCGTCCACATCGCTGCTTTCTCCACGTGTGGCTCCCGTCGGTTGCTTCCCGGACACACACCGCTCGCTCGCGGTGGTCTGCGACGACCGCTTCGACATCACGGCGTGCAAGCGGAACAACTTTGGCACAAACATAAATACCATCACCAGCAGCGTACAGAACAAGAGTGTGAACGCGAGAAAGACGTAGGACGCTGCGGCAGCCATCTCGACGAGGTACGCGAGCGGCATGATCACCAAGCTCCCAAAGAGCACGACCATGGCGGACGTAAAGATCCACATCGATTCCTGGAAGTCGCTTGAGACGTTGCAGACCAGGAACGACACGTAGATGCCCATGAACAGCAAGATCGCTTTCCAGAAGATCAGTAGTGTGCTGAAGATGATGCTCGACGATTCGCATCGCACTCTATCGATCTCGCCGTGGAACTCGTGCGCCTGCTCGATCGTGGTCGTCGGTGTCGGGAAGTCTGTCGCGTACCACACGACAAAGGTCACGACGTCCACCGAGAAAAACACGAGAATGAACTTGGCCATCACGAGCAGCGACACCTTGACACTCTTCATGGCGCTTTTCATAAACACGCGGTACACGCGCAGGGATGTCACGAAAAGTGCGATAAAGATCGTCGTGAACCCTGTCGAGATCGCCACTGGCCGCTGTCCACAGAGCACTCGGCTCGGTTTCCCAGCGTACACGACAGATGCAATGCACACCACGACGCCACCAACGAGCATGAGTTCGAGCAACTCGTACTGCGAACGCTTGATGATCGGCACGTCGCGGTTCCGGAAGACAAAGACCATCCCGGCGAGCAGTATGATCGCGATGGTGTGCGCGATGATGAGGACCACGAAAAACACGGGCGAACTGCTCGGCATGTACTAGCAGTCGATTGTGACGGACGCCGGCAAAGCGACGCCGTCGATGCACTCAGCGGACAACGCGGGTTCCTCTGGATCGGCAATCAGCCAGAAGAACGTCACGATACGTTTCGCATCTCGATCGCAGGCTGAGATGTTGTACGTGTAGAACGACGCGTCGCACGTCGGCTTCACATCGATCCACGGCATCCATCGGCGATCGTCTTCGAGGATCCAGGCACACGTGCGACTCGTGACAATCGCGGCCGGAAGATTGGGCACGCCGCCGCCACACTCGAATGGCTGCGACGCGTTCTCCGGGTGCGGCGCGTTCCATTCAAACGCCATCGTTCGTGTGTCGCTATCGTTCGCGCACCCCGAGACCGTGTACTTTGTATGCATCGACAGGTCGCACAGCGGAAGCCGATCAAGCCAATGCCACCAGGTCTCGTAATTGACCTTCAGCCAATTGCACGCAGCTCGGAACTCTGGATCGGGTTCGTTCGCATCGGTCGATGTGTCAAAGTAAAGACGGATGAGGTCATTGACGATGAGGTCTGAGAGCGCGAATTTTGAGAGGAACTGTCCAATCGGTTGGCTCTCCTGCAGCCTCAAGGACGCGCACTTGTTGATTTTCGTCGGTGGGATGTCGACTCGCACCAGGTTCGTCGTCGGCTCACCGAAACCGTTTTCGCCAAAAGTGTCCGTGGCCTGGACGACTTGCTCTGGCGACGAGTACGGCAGAAACACACGCTGGAACAACGCGGTATGACGCACGAGAAACAAATCGGGCATGTAATGATAGAACAGCAAGGGTCACCCTTGCTTTATCTTTATAAGGTGAGGTATATTTAGGTTCATCGTCGTGACCTACAATATCCATTCTCCTACCTAATCTTCATTGCGAATTTCATCTAGGAGTGTAAATGTGTCTACAGTGCGGATTGCACTAGATCACTTCTAACTGCTAAATAATCTCTGACCAGGATGGCATGTTCTCTTGGTCCTACGTGAGGCTGCCTTGTGTTGTCCAATGACCTTGGGTCTTCCGAACTTCGCATAAGCCAATGCATGACGTCGTTGTCAAGATCCTGGGTGAGATTGTTGAAAGCAGCTCTTTGAGTTGGGAAGTGAACCTGCGTTGAGGTTCTGGTGTCCATGGCTAGGTTGGCGGCTGAGTCCGCCATCTTGTTGAAGGCACGGTAGTGATGGTACCATCCTCGGATGTCGATGCAATCCGCGAGTCGTCGACTTGTCTGGTATAAACGTGCCAATCGGTGCTGTCGAGGGGACCGATGCATTCTCTGTTGGGAGATAATGAGTGCACTGTCTCCAATCACGTACAACGGTTCGAAGTGACTGCGTTGGGCTTCTCGGAGTCCATGTATGAGACCCCAGTACTCGGCAAAGTTGTTGGTCGTGTCCTTCCTGCTATACGCCATGCTGGCGACCCAAATTAAACTGGCTGTGTGCGAGTCCTTATGGACACGCACGATAATGGATCCAGTCCCTCCTGGTCCTGGATTGCCGCGTGATCCACCATCGAAAAACAACAGGTAAACGCCGCGAGTATCACTTGGAGTCAAGGGGATGGCGTCGGTTTGGCTGAGAAAGCAGTCGACATATGCCTTGAGAACTGCTGCAACGTGTGACCGTCCGAGTCTCCAGCTTGCGCTTCAGCGAGTCGTGTGAGGTTTCGCATTCCTGCCTCTAATCTGGTCATCATGATCGCCATCTCAGCAGTCGATTCGATTGGATCCGAATCCATGCGTCGCAGATGCGCACACCAAATGGCTTGTATGAGCGACGCGCTCATATATCGTCACAGCATGTGTGCGACGGAATAGAGGTGATCTTGGAGATGCTCATTGGAGAACTTGTGTCCAATAATGTGTCTCTTGATCGTGGTCCATGCACGCCTTGGAGTATCTGGTAGATCCAGACTGAAGATCCAGATTGCGGGGTCGTGACCAGGAGTGATTCTGATCTTCGCCCATAGCGCATAAAAGTAGTTCCACACGAGTTTGGCTTTCGGACACTCCCAGAGTAGATGTTGAACAGAAGATTGGACAACTTGGGAACATTCGGGATTCGAGCAGGATAGATCAGCTTTCTCATAGTTCCACATGGAGAGTCGGTTGGCTTTCAGCCGGAGAAGAGTCTGAGCCGTATAAGCAGTAATCCCTGGGATGTTGTGTAATTCGCTCCATTGGATTAATTGCAGTCCTGGCCACAGAGATCCTGCTGTATGGACAGCTTTGTTGACTGCTGCATCTCGAGTATCTTTGCCAATTTGTGTCCTCGTTGCTGCAACTTGTTGCCGATAGAAAGATCTGGTCGTATTGTATCGTCCGTGGGTCACCCTTGCTGCTGCGCCGCGAGCGCTTACTTTTCGAGCCCACCATAGCCAAGAAAGCAGAAATACGTCGGGATGTCGAGGTTTGCGATCGCGGCCTGGAGATACCCTGGGTCGTATGAATCGTGCATCATCACGACCATGCACTCACCGCCCATGGCCTCCCGCAAAGTGCAAACATATGATCTGGAGCATTGGTTCTCACACCCAAAGCTATTGTCCGCGCAGCCACCTTTCTTGATCGGGTAGTACGCCGGGTTGCTCGTGAACTTGGCGTACGAGAGCGCATCAATGAGCGCATCGTTCTTGACGTAGTCCTTCCAGAAATCCGCATAAAACGTGGACGGATAGAGTGACGTATTGACTCCACCTTTTACGAAATTGGTCGTCGTGTAAATACCCGAGTACCCGAGATAACCCGTGGCGCCAGCGACGTACGAATCGTTCGCGAACACTGCAAGCCCGCGCTCTCGCGCCGCGAGCGTCCATACATCGAAGTTGACGTGGGTCGGCGTGCAAACACCGGAGCGCACCGACGACATGCGCTCAGTTGCACGGTCCCCGGAGCCAATCAAGTAAAACGCGACATGGTACCCGTACTACGTGGCATTTTGGAGCAAAGAAAGAAGCATCGTCGTGAGTAAACCATTGCTGATAGAATACAGTCCGTGTCCTCAAAGGCAAGGGAGAAAATAAACTGCTGCATACCACTTCGGCTGCGAGAATCGAAAACACGAGGCTCGCGATCGTGTGCGTGTTCCAGCCACTGAGCTCGACAATGAGCGAGCCATTGATGACGCCTTTGTTGGTGACTTCGCCGTTTGCATCTACTTGAGCATCGGCGCCGTAGATGGCCGCACCGCTCGGGATGCACTCGTCCGCGTAGACACTCGCGGGTTGTGTGCGTGGATCTGCAACCTACGAAATCAACAAATATATCGCATGCATTACAAAGAGAATCAGCAGGTATAGACGAGCGCCAACGAACCTTAAAACGCGTATAAGCCATCGCTGGCTGGAGAAATGAATGCACGAGACGCCCGAGCGAGTCGCGGTCGTTTCGAGAGACGCCCAATTTGGCTCCCATGCTCGTGACCCATTCCTCGTCGAGGCAAGTACCAAGAAAATGATTCGGCGCGTATGCAGCCGTCTGTGCACGCCGCATATTTCGCGATTTCGTCAGGAATGCACTCACACCAAGAAGCAGAAAGAAAGAGAAAGTAAGGAGAATACACAGCTACGTACAGTTACTACAGCGAGCACGGATGCGACGACTACAGCAAGCCAACCGATCCATCAATGGCGACTTGCCCGACGAACTGGCAGCGGCATAGCTGGCACCGCGGCTCTCAACAATGCGTATATACGGAGTGACGTGTCCATACACGAATGGTGTCGCTCCCACAAAGCTGAGGTTTTCCTTTCCCTTCCTTTCGTCTGTTTACCCGAATGTCTGGGATAGCGATTGCGCGTTCGTTTGTGTGTTCGCTTGTTATGCTTCAAAGCAAAAGGCGGACGCGGATGACCGATGGAGACAGCAGCTCGCGCTTTCCCTTTCGTTTCTCCAAATGACGTTCCTACGTGATTCACTCCTGGACTCCAAAAGCGCAAGCATAGTCCGGCTGTCACCGGGACAAACAAAGCCTTCCCAAATAAACAACCGTGGGGCGAAACCATCGCCATTGGATCGACACCAAAATCGCTATTTTTGCGCAGGATTGACACCCCCCAAGATAAACCCCTCCCCTCACTGCTCTCAATCAAACCCAAGTCTGATTTCTTTGCAACTTCGTTTGACGACGCCGTTTACTGGGACTCCGTTCTTGTTGAGGCTGCTTTGGGAGAACGCATGCGTAGCTCGCCACAGGTCCGTATTGCAGGTCGGCATGTCAATTTGCATCCATCCATCGCCGATCTTTTGAAAGCTGCTGCTCATATCTTAACAACCAAACAGAGACCACAGGACACTTTGCGTCACTCAGACATAAAGAACCCACCTTCAGAACAGGATAATTCTGTTCTGAAATCCTGTCAGAATTTCACTTTTTTTGGGTGTCAGTTCTTACCAAGTGCGATTGCATTTGCAGCCGTCACATCGCCAGGTAATCATGGCGTGGTGAATTGGTTGGAGTGACGATTTCCGACGGGACTTGCGTGAGCAAAGAGGTCGTTTGTATGAATCCCTCGGTGCAGGCGCAGTCTGCACATCGATGCCATCGCCGTTTGTCTCCACTCGTCCTCGTGCCGATTCCTTTGTTCCTGATGCTCACAACCTTCAAACAAATGTTTGTCATCTTGCGATTTTCGGCAACTACAAAAAGTGGACAAAGAGATTGACAAAATAGGAGTCTTTTGTTTTGTCCTTTTTGTTTTCGCCGTCATTGTTGCCGGTATTTGAAACAGTGTTCAGATGCAGGTTGTCACCAATAATCGATAATCGAATTTTTCAAATCAAAGATGTCACCACTAAAATAGAAGACCGAATTGTATTTTTTGGAATCAGTTGTAAGAGTTTTGCAAGGTCGAGGCAAACAAAATTCTAGCAATATCCAGTACCTCCGAGTTCATGTTGTGGAACCAAAATGAACATAGTTTACTATTATTTTTAATGTACATTTTGAGAGAGCAAATGTACCACTGTCAGCGGTACATTCGTCGCCATTGGTGCATGTCACGCTGTTCTGGCGGAACAGAAGCCGTTGGCCAAGCGATCTGGGGATGAAGAAAGGCGTCGTGGGCGACGGACTCTACCTGCTGCGGCTCTACCTCCAAGTGCTTCTCTACTTCCCGCGGCTCATGTGCGTATACATGCGGGCTTCAGTATAAGCTCAGTGTACGAGATCTGACCATTCTGCTCTCTGTGTATTCCTGGGAATGCACGCGCAGTGTGCAGCTCAACTTGAATTGGAATCCTTTTGTGATCGTCGCACGGAAGCTGCTGGTGCTAATGAGTGGCGCAGACACGCAAGGCGCGCTCACCAGCAATGGCGAGCCTCAGGCACCAGCCAACGACTCTATGCCTGGACAGGCAGCGGCGAATGCTGGAGCTACTGGACCTGAGAAGCAGGTGCTGCGGTGGTTGGAGCCTGGTGAGCAGAATGGCGAACGCATCGCGATTGTGAGCTACCCGCGATCGGGCAACTCGCTCATGCGCGGACTCTTGGAGAAAATCACGGGCGTGTACACGGGCTGCGATACGCGCCCGGACCGAGCGCTCAGTCAGGAGCTGCAGCAATACGGCATGAAAGGAGAGGTATGTTTGGCATGTACTGTGAGCAAATGCGCCGTCTTCCAGCTTAGATGTCCGTGATCTTACTCGGTGCATGTGCCTCTTTGTGTGCTAACTGCATACGTAGGGTGTTGTGGATGAGTCTGTGTGGTTCGTGAAGACTCACTTTCCTGAACGTGTGGGCTGGAAGCCTTTCAACGTCAAGAAGGCGATCCTTGTGGTGCGTAACCCGTGGGACGCGATCGACTCGTACTTCAACATGACGCTCACCAATACGCACAACAAGAGTCTCCACGAAAGCCAGTACGAGCGCTTCGCAGACCGATGGGATGGTCTCGTCCGCAACGAAATCGACGTGTGGATGAAGTTCCACCGCTACTGGACGTCCAAGGTCGACATCCCCATCATCGTCGTTCGCTACGAAGATTTGCTCGTTCACCGGTGCGTTCGTGTATATGATTTGCTTGTCTGAAGCGTGAAGGAGTGAGGGCTCACACAGTGTGTTTCTATTGTTTGTGCTACCAAAACAGAGCGGAAACGATGCGTCGAGTGTTCCTCTTCCTCACAGACAAGCCGACTTTGGAAGGCACGGAGTGGGAACAACGAATCCACGATGTGATGGCGACCAGCGGGGAAAACTCGGGTCCGTACGTGCCGCGCAGTGGGAAGATCGGCGGCTCGTTCCGTCATTACTCGGACGAGCAGTTCCAATACATCCTGAAGACGGCAAACATGCCATTGCGCGGCTTTGGGTACGATCCGAAGACGCAGGACTTCCCCAAGCAGATCATGCTCCCGCGCCGACAGGTCAAGCCAGGCAAGGCGCCGGATGCGCAGCTCGAGATCTCGAACGACGTGGGACACGAGATTCGCAAGAAGAACGATACGTTTGGACGCTTCTCGACGTGGTTCCGCAAGGCTCTGGTTGATCCGGTGATCGCGAGCGATGGTACGGAGCTAAACATGGACGAAGTGTATGCCGCCCGACAGAAGCTCCAGCAAGAAAGCGAATTGCAAAAACTACCAAAAGAGTAGGGCAGCAGTATTCAAAGCAAAGGCATACAGAGAGAGAAAACAAAGGGAAAACCAAACAATACTTTTTTGTGAGCTTATATAGAAAACGATTGACGTACACGCCAATTTGCTTTTTAGGAGAAGATTCTGCTGACATTTGTGTTTTGAAAGGACTCTTTACGAGACCGAGATAGGCTTGAGCGCATTCTCGATGCGCTGCACTGTTTCACGCAGCTTGAGCTTGAACGCGTCGTCAGTGCACTCAATCTCCTGGGTGACATGGTCAACCGTCGCTGCGAGCCCGCTTGGCGTACGAATGTGGATCTTGTTGGTCTCAAAGTCGAGATCCGCGTCACCATACTGATCCTTGAGCAAGCGGAACACAATCAAGAGGTTGAGTGCCTCTTGGTCGGCTTCACCCAACTCCTTGGCTGCTTTCTCCAACTCGGATGGCGCCTCCAGTTCCGACGGCACTTCCTGCTTGATCAACGCTTCTTCAAACTTCATCTTCACGTCTTCGACGACTTCTTCTGCTCCTCTCTTGATTGGAACCTCTTCTTCCGCTTCGCGAACATGCTTGTGCTCATCGCTGTCGCTTTTCTTTGAGTGATCGTGCGGACAAGCAGCTGTTGGGTGGCCACTCAGCTTGAAACTAGCAGGACTTGCTTGGGCATGCATTGCGAGCGCGATCACCGAGTCGGCAATCATATCCGCTGTCGGCACCGATGTCCATTCCACCAAGATCTTGTCTGGCGTAGCTCTCGTAACGACAACTTGCTCGCACACGATAATGCGGTTCTCCTTCTCCAAGTGCTGCACATCTTCGTACATTTGCTTGATAAATGTGAGCAACACGTCGAACGAATGGTACTCAAACGGTACGTGCTGGCGTTGCGTGATCGTGCCCGAGATCAACTTTGTGTAGGTCGACAGGTCTTCTTTGTGCATCAAGTGGGTGTGCGAGTCCACTTCGATCAGCAATCCAGAGATCACTTTACCGTTCTGGGGTTGTTCACTCGCAAGGCTTCCGATCGCCTTGGCGATTTTCTCGCCCTTGAACTCGAGCACAATTTCTTGCATGTTGGCTGGGGTGAAGATGTTCGGGTGGTAGATCTTCGGGTCGTTGAATTTCTTGTTGAGAGCCGACTTGAGACGCATCATTTCGTTTTTCTCACCGTGCACCAAGACGATGTTTGGTGGCACCAATTTCTCCACAAACCCACTCGTGCCCACGAAATCGGCGTGAGCCGAGAAAGAAATGTACTCGACCGTACAGTTCATCGGGATCACGCGTCCATCCAGTGCGACGATCTCTGTTGGTTCAGAAAGAATCTTTTTCGCGAGCGTGCCTTCGACGACATAACCTGGGATCAAGCACGCGTTGCGCTTATCCGAGCACCAGCGCTCGAAAAGCTGGCGGGACACACCACTTTGGAGCATACCAGGACTCGCCATGACCACCGACGGACCAGAGTCATCGAAATCATCCATGCTCTTCAAGTTTGAGATGTGCTCAAACTGGAACGGGTTCGAGATCGCGATCTGCTTGCGAATGCGGTCGTTCATCATGTTGATGTACGTCTGGTACACGCGCAGAGCCTTCGCCGCCAATTTCGATGCGAAATAGATCGGAATATCTTGCAAATCCGGGTGCGCTTGCCAGTGCTCATCCAAAATGAGCAGCAATTCCTGGGTTCTTCCCAGCGCAAACACGGGGATAAGGCATCGCCCGCCACGACGAACGACGGCTTCGACTTGGCCTGTAAAGCGACCTTCGCGCTCGACAACCGACTGGTGAACCTGGACACCGTACGTGGACTCGACGATCAGCACATCGGGTGAGCACGCAGGCAACTCAGCCGCCATCAAGTGGCGATCGTTCTCGAGCGAGTAGTCCCCCGTGTACAGCACTTTGACGCCACCGATCTCGATCAAGTACATGCACGCGCCAAGCACGTGGCCGGCATTGTACGGCGTGAACTTGATGCCATTGTGCATTTTCTCCTGGTGGAAATCAATAATCTCCACTTTCGCGACGCAGTTGTTCAGGTCCTTGTCGTCGTAGATCTGGTCGTCGACCGAGATGTTGGACACGCGCAGGAAGTCGCGCAGCATCATCTGCATCACGGCTTTCGTCGGGTGCGTCATGAACACGCGACCCTTGAAGTTCGTCTTCTCCGTGAAGTGCGGCAGCGCCGCGACGTGGTCGATGTGAAAGTGCGTGATGAGCAGCAGGTCGATCTCCTCGGCCTCGACGCCGTCGAAGAACGGCAGGCTGCCGTGACCCGAGTAGCCCGGGTGCACGCCGCAGTCGAGCATGATGGTCTTGCCTTTGAACTTGAGCACGATGCACGAGCGCCCGACCTCGTTGCCGGCGCCCAGCGGCATGATGCGCATGATGTGGCGCTCATCCGCAGCCTCCTCAGCCAGTTTGCGCTTCGCCATTCGCTCCCTTCTCCTGGTGTGTGATTATGGGAATGCGCACGCGTGCCAGGGAAAGGAGGTCAGTCGGGACAGGGAGATCACCTCTCAACATGGTGCGTGGGACGAATGTACCAACATTCTGGTACAGTGGATCTTTTCGCGAAAGGTAACAATCGTTCCTTCAGGATGGACGGCAACCATTGGTTCCGAGTCTCCGACATGACAATGGATGGGTGTGACCTTCCTGTCATAACGACAAAATGGCGGTTGATGTTGGCTGCTCTGCATGCAAAACGGCATGGTGGATCATCTGCTTTGCGTCTTGAGGCGTTGGTGAAGATGGGGAAAATGCTGGTGAATTGTATGTGATAGATCTAGGATATCTTGTCCACTTTCGATGTAACATAATATACCTCACTAAAACAAACAAGCAAAAAGAAGGTTGAACATTGCACGGAACTTTAGTGAATGGAGAGAGGTACACGAACGGTTCGTGTCTTGCAGAGTGACTCTGTTTGGGGGCATGCAGTCGTCAGCCAGCCGCCCAAAACAGACTGCTGCTTGACAGCAGCATCCTGACTCTTCGCGTCGTTTCGTTTTCGCTCAACTTGTGCGTCTTTCTGACCCTGTTCCTTTTCACCGAGTGTGATACTCAGCGGCTGCTCTGGATACGCTCAACATACAGGAGCTTGACTCAATGCGCTATCTTGGGCATGTCAAATGTTTCTGGAGGTCCTCTAATGAGACCCCAGTGTGTCGTACTGCTGCAGCACGCGCCGTTGCTGCATCAACCGCACACAACCAGGTAAAAGTACGTATTGCTCGGCGATACCTGACTCTGCCCTCACGAGGCTATTCCCACCCACCTGCCGCGCTTACTCCATCGAGTCCACTCAACCGCGCCGTTCTGTGGTCCATTTAGTACCCAAAAGAGTGGAAAGATCTGGCTCGCGCAATGTTCTTGCAGCGACCATCACTCTGCATCTCCTGTGTGAAAAAAAACCTCGCTATTAAACCTCACAACCTTGAGTAAATACGAAGGTGTTTTCCCTTTTGTTCTCTGTGCGAGTTGAAGCGAGTGAATGTCGTCTCGATCCTTGAAGCGCCGCTCACTCTCTTTGTCCTGTACAACAGAAAGCAACACGCAGGAGGACCATGAACAAGAAGGAGGCAATAGACGAGTGTGTGGCTCCGTCCGCAGGCCGGAAGCGGCATCTGGACGAGATCGCGCCGTCGCTCAGCTCCGATGGACCTGCGGTCACGGGCACGCCGGCGAAGATGCCGCACCACAACAACCTGAACTCCCCGCGCCAGCAGCAGTATCAACCCATGTACACTGGCGTCGCTCCTGGCGCACGCAACTTCCAGCCGATGCAGTCGCCACTGCTCCGTGATCAGCAGCACAACGCCGTGCTAGCGAATATGAGTAGCACTCCTGCACACGGACCGTCGGGAGGAATCCGCAGTGGATACCTGAACATGATGGACGTGCAAAACAAGAGTCCGAAGAAAGCGCCGACAAAGACTCGCCGCATGAGCATGGAGTTCTTCGACGACTTTGAGATCAGAACGGCACCACCGCTTCCAAGGTTGAAGTATGCTAGCGTGCCTGTGGAGGTGAATCGAAATGCGCCAGCAGGGAAGGGTCATCGTGGACAGTCAATCTCTGGGCAAGGTACACTGCACGCGTCTCTAGGTGAAACGGGGTCAGCAATTAGACCGCAGGAGAATGTAGTGGCAGCTTCAGCGCCGGTGATTGTACCTCAGCCGCTAGCAGCAACCGTGGAGCAAAAGGAGAATTGCACGTCTCGACTTGCCAAACCTCTTGCAAAGCGAGGTTATGAACGAGCTCCGACATGTCCCCCTGTCGTTGTTGAGCAATCACTTCCAGCTGTGAGTACTTGATCGTTGTTACTGTACTCGCAGTTGCGTATTCTAGCCAATTCACTAACTGTAGATTTCTCAGATTTTACTCACTCAAGGTCCAGCCAATACCATCGAAAATGGCTCAAGCGCAGTAAGCAAGTTTGGTGGTCCACTTCCACCCTTCAAAGCGGCGGTACGGAGCTGTACGTTTATCATGCATAACCAGTGAACTTGTGATCTCACTACTTTGTTCTGCAGGTGACTCCAACATCGACCCAAGCATTCCCTTGCTCAAGAAATCTCCCGTTCGATCCTCCGATTGGGAGTCGCCATGCGCCACAGCAAACTGCAAACGTGTTCCCCTCCGGCAGTTTTGTTCAGCTGGATCTGGGGAATCTGAAAACTGAGCAGTCCGACGATTGCTCGAGCGATGAAGAGCTGCATTTTCAGAATGACTTTTCTCTGTCCCAAGAAAAGATGCAAGATCTATCGTTTCGGGACACGCCAGACAATGATTTCGAGGCTGAATCACTCACGTTAACGCTGTGTGAGGAGTTTGTCAGCATTCTGAGCAGCAAAGAGAAAGCAGCAATGAAAGATCATGGCTTAACAACCATATCACTGACAGGTCAACCAAGTCCGATCATGCTTGGTCGCGATCAGTTCAAGCCTGTTTTCGGAGAGAACATCAGAGGGACCGACAGTAACCTTATTAGCCGTCGACATTGCGTTTTTTACGTGACTCGAGGTCCAGAAAATGCAGGAGTCATGCCGGTGTCTGTGAAGGTCGAAAACACGAGCACCAATGGTTTAGAAGTCAATAAGCGAGCAATGAAGAATGGGGAACGAAGAGAACTACACGTTGGCGACACGGTGACACTGTTAGAGATTCGCATGGGCGAGGTAAGTGAAAGTTTTGTGAGATCAGAGTGACGGATGCTGAAATAACTTGCTTTTGTGCCCGGAGGTGTAGAAGGATTTATATCGCTTTTTCGTACGGTGCTGACGGCAGCCGAAGCAGAGCGAGCAAGGGACGAGAGCAGCAGCGGCTCACATTGCATGCCAGTCAATCAACACACAAAGGTCGGAAAGGCTTTCGTTCAGAGACGTGGCCGAGTTGTTCAAGTGCTGGATGGGGTCAAGCATTGAACACCGGAATGTGTTATATTATCAAAAATTGCTTCATTCGAAAACCTGAGGACCAAGGCTTGGTGTCTTGCGGCAACAAAAAAAAACCATGTCGAAAACGGTGTGCTCCTAGTAGCATGAATTGAGAGAGTGTTGTGCCACCAGCTATTTTTTGGGTTAAGTTGCCTTGCTGGGGTGTTTATGTGTATTATTAATGATTTCAAAAAGGGTCGACGTGTGCCTCAGCATGTGCCCGAATTGCGATCCATTACCCAACCGCTACGGGAACACGAGCAATCTCGTCAGGTACCTTGATTTTTTACGCGTTACTTCAAACCGTCAGGGCAAAAAAGAAAACCTAAGCAAACGTTTTATCAAATGTCACAGCAGCCCACAGAGTTATCGAATGGAGGCTTTCAAGTGTACGACGACTTTCTCGTCGATATTGACGCTTTCAAGGTTCGCTTGGTTTGTGTGTTTCTGTTGTCCCTTAAACTACCCTCATCCAAGTGCTTTGTTTCGCTTTAGGTGGATTATGATTTCGCAACCTCTTTGTCAGTCAAGAAAGCCTTGACAGGCAACTCCAGCATTTTATTGTATGCTGGCGATGGCGATGAATCTCACATCATTGCGGAGGATGCCAATGGCATGCCTGTGAAGCTGGAAAAGCAGGAGTTCTTGGAGTTTGTCGAGCGAGGTAAGACATATTTTGCGCTGCTACTTTATTTATGTATTTCATATTTGTTCGCTGATGTATTTTATACGGCTGTGTTTAGATAATTCTGCCGCTTCCAACCTGATTGTGGCGTACACCCGATCTAAATCTATAGGTACGTTGGCTGTGACCGACATGTTTTTTGAACAACACATTTATTTACCATATCGATAACGTGTGGTCGATTTACAGCAACCATGTTTCAGGATTGTGGGATGTCGCATGTCATATTTGTCGACGCTTCAGATTCCTATCAGACGAGAGCAATGGCATTTTTAAGGTATGGCATTTCTTCTCTAGAGGTGCCTGACTACGTTTCTAACCTTTGCCTGTGACTTTTCTAGGGCTCTGTTTGCCGGAATTCTGAGAGGCTATCCACTTCAGAAGTGCTACAATTTTGCAGAATTCGTCGCGTTGCATGATAGAAAGCCTTTCATCACAGCTGGGAACGAGTTGTGTGCGATTTTCCAGACACAGCCTCGGCGCGGTGATACTACCTCAGCTTTCACCGAAGCGATCAGCTCTAAGTGGGCGACACGATGTTTACCATCACTGTGTGGATCTTTTTTCCCAATTCTTACACCAAATTTTGTTGGCCGAGAAAAAGAAATTGGAGAGGTAAGATGCATCTGCTCACTTGGCTAACGTGCATGTGTTGATGCTGACTGTTCGCTATTGATTACTGCTCCAGGTATTTGCCTGCCTGAAGGTCGCCAAACACAAAGTTCAAGTGTGCACCATCAAGGGACGGAAGGGATGTGGGAAGTCGTCCATTGCCATATACGTTGCAAAATATGCCCACGAGAGACTATGGCATCAAAATGGAGTTCATTTCTTCCCAGTGGAATTGATTGTTGAGCAAATTGAGACCGAGCTGCTCCAGAATGACCCGAAGATAAAAGCTGAAGCCGGTAACGCTTCTGTTTCTCTGGGTATGACGCAGCAAGAAGATATGAAGCGACAAGTGATTTCCAAGTTCATGGCTCAAGTCGAAGAACTTCTTCTGTCGTTTCCAAGGTATGGTTGCGTGCTGTGCACTTCAATATGGGCTTAATCTGACAGTATTCATGTTTCCTTATGCTGACCTACACTAGCGATAGTCATGAAGTGAACGCTTCAACATTGCTGGTTTTCGATGGATGCGATTACTTTCTTCCATCAGCGTTCCGTAAATATGTGCTTAGCCTCACGCGAAAATTTCCCGGAGTTCAGGTATGCATTCCACATTGCATTTTATTCAGCTTGACTTCGGCGTCTAATGTGGCATGTATGCTTTAGATTTTGATTACAGCTCGGCAGGACATGAAACTGAGCCTGTATCATTCCAGTTTGATCATCGAGCACATAGTTCAAGTCAACGGATTAAGCGAGGTTGATTCGGCAGCAGTTCTGTTGGCGTTGGCGAAGTTAAATCTGAGTCAAGAGCAGCGCAAAAAATGTACGTCACCTGCTCAGCATGATCCCATCATTACCGCATATATTGACAATTTCTGATTCTGCTTTCATGTACCACGTAGCACTGCCTGACACTGACGTTCATGATCTGGCAAAACATGCTGCATTGACACGACTAAAAGGAAATCCGTTGTTGATCTCACTTCTATCAACGGAGTTAAAGAAGAGACCATTGAGTGACTTAAAGTAAGACACATGCTATGTGACTACATCCTAAATGTGGCGACTAATTTGACCTTATTGATGCAGGGATTTTGCCAGTAGAATATTTGAAGAATGTGTCTAATAGAGCGTGCACGACTGTCGTCATGGCTCATGACTATTCCAGCTGATTCGACTTTATTCAGTAATGCATGCACCATATTGTTTTTCAGCAATCGGCAATATCATTGATTCGTCTACATTTCCATTGCCAACATTTCGAAATTGCGCAGAAGAATCCCCACTTGTAGATGCACTTTTCCAGTGGCGATGGTTTGGAGTCGGCATCGTTCTGCCCAAGCTGAGTTAAAAACGACTTCGTCTGTGACAAGCTCAGGAGTGTGTCCAAGAAATCTTGCCTCCAATTCCTCTTTTGCGGAACCTATCGGTCTCCACAGCGCAACTGATAAGTGATGCTCTCCAGGAGAAAAGGGAAGGTGGATAAATCCGTAGCCTGCCACGCTTGACTTCATGTGCGTGTCAATTTGCCAGACTTGAAAGAGCAACTTGGGCCAGCCTTGAAATGAAGCTGCGGCGAAATGCAGGTCGATCGGGTGGCTCCAGATTATTGGGTGGGTAGAAGACAATGGGTAGTCGATCTGAGTTTGCCCCAGTTGGTCTCCAGCGATGTGATGCCACATACTGCCATACTCGATCCCCCATTTGCATGCAAACCCTCCACGGCCAAAGCCTTCACCACTTGTGATATCTCCAACTATGTGAACTTCCGGTTGGTGGACCGGAAAAAGATCCCTGAGTTTGAGCCGGCTTCCTGGTACTTCTTTCGAGCTACCAGCACGAGAATCTTGGTCTTGTTTGCGGCGTCGCAATGGCGATAACGAGCTTTTAGTTTGCTTGCTTGTACCCTGTTTTTTCGTGGACTGATTTGTGATGTTGTCGGTTTTCTCATTCTCCTGCTGTTCCAATGCATTCGATTCTGTCCCGTCAGGTTTCATGTTGACATCCATCCGCCGTGAAGACGATGACGATTGCTTATGCTCACTATCGCCGTGGTCCCTGTTGCTCCGCTGGTCAGTTTTGGCGTCCGCGATGGCTTCTTTTGCGCTTACTGCAGTCCGAGAGAGTGTCTGGTGCTGTCTGTCGCCACTGGATTCGCGAGCCGGCGTGTCTTTCCTAGACCTGAGTGTCTTCAATCCACCAAACGTGTCTTTCTTGGTCTGTGCTTTCTTCTTTTCCTTCTTTGGACTCGCTTCCAGCGCTTCTCGTGATTTCCTGAGTGAGTGAAGGCAGCCCAAAAAGAAAACGAACAAAGCCGACGATCAGAAATGCATGAAGAGGGTGACCCGCCTCGATGTAGTAAATGACACGTACGATTTGGCGTCCGGCGTTGTCGATTCATTGTGATCGTCCAAGATCGCTCGAGTGCGGGGACTCCGTATCAGCGGCTTTCTTTGATCTGTAGCTGCAGTATCGGTCGGAATCCCTTCGTTCGTGGTCACGATGGATGCTGCATCTGGATCCTTGAGTGCATTCAAGTCAATAGCAGGTGCTTTCATTTGTTGCTGCTTGGCTGCATTTTGCACGTCTGAATTGCCTTCGCTGCCTTGTTTGTCCTTTGAACTCGCACTCGCTTTGAAACGATTTGCAGATGCTTTGCCGTCGGCAGAAGAAGCATTTGCGCTGTCTTTTTTGCCTTGCGCTTCGCCATCGTTCGCGACCGACGCAAGACCACTGCACATGAGAACAAGTGGAAGATAGAGAGAATATCGTATTGGACGAGCGAGTGCCATCTTGTGAGACTGGACTCATGCATTTAATCGTACCTCAACGCTTTGTCTGCCGCATTAGCTGACGGCTGCTTCGCCTCACCACTTCACAAACCTTTGCTCCTTGGCGATGTGAGCTTTTTCAGCATGCTGCGGACTATTCTTCAAGCAGGATGTGTGCTCTCTGCGATCTTTTGCTGTTCCTGCGATGCGATTTGAAGAGGCGTGCGAAGCGAATCTAAATCCTTTTCCTTCTCCGCTATCTTTGGGTTGCGTGCCACCACTCATCGAAGTGCTGCCACATCACACAAACCAAGAAAAAAAACAAAAACAAAAAACATCAAGAATGCGCCACGCGACTTGAGAGCTGACGAACGGTGGTGCATGCGTTTTGTTTCAGCAGCGTGCTTCCCATATTTTCTCTATTTATTTCTTAGCTAGAAGGAACAAAAGGTGCAGCAAGCGATTCACAACGAAGAGCAAAAACATAAAAGCACCAGCAACGACAGCAGCAGCATCAACGACAGCCTGAGGAGGACACGCATGCCCCTCTCTCCACCCACGGTGATCAAGTCCATTTCTTTTTTTCTATCGGGGTTTTGTTGTTTCTTGGACGATTTTCGCTGCTACGGCATTGCTGTTTCCTTCATCTCTTCTTCTTCTTCTTCTGCCATGCTTCTCGGCTCGCTGTTCGCGTTGCACTCCGCCCACACTCGCTCTTCATGCATGCGCATCAAACCAACAAACAGCTCTTCAATGCTTGATGGCGCTGCTGACGCACACACACACTTGAAAAGAGAATGAGCGGATGCAGAGCATGGTCGTCGTCGACCCTGCGCAACAATGAAGGCTGCCTAGTTCTTCTTGGTGCGCATGCGCAGCGCTTTCTTGCGCTTGCGGTGCTTGTGCTTGTTCATCTTCTTTCGTCTCTTCTTGAGCACACTGTCCGCAAAGTAGCCGTAGGTCATGTCCATTTCGCGGAGCAGTTCGTCAACGCCGTGGGTGCTAGATTCACGGAGCGGCAGGTTGTCGGAAAGCGCGCTGAGCATGCCCGAGGTGTCCCAGAGATCCTCCGAGCAGGTCAACAACGACGACGACGACGCCTTGGTGTCGCGCGCATCTTGCAGCGGGAACGAGCCGACCTTCCACATGTCCGAGGGGTCCATGCGCGCGTACTTTTCGAGCCACACCGCTGGATCATCACCTTCAAAGCCGTTGCTGCGCACCGGGAACGACGGCTCCGAGAAGATGTTGTTCGCACCAGTGGACATGAACGCGCGGCGGCTGCCGACGGCCGAGGTCAGCGGCGCGCGGCGCGAGAGCAGGGTTCGCGCAGCACGGAGCGCCATGGTGAGCGTCTTGCGGCGGAGTGGCGAGTGTCAACGACCGACAGTAGCGCTGTAAAGGAAGAAGGTTTCCTTCGCGCTCCGCTTGCCTTTCTCTTCGTCGCTTCTTCGCACTTGGTGAGGGGAGCGAAACGGATGGAAGAACGAACCCGCAACAAACGGGATCCGTTCTCACAGGGAGCGACATACCAATGATATGCGCTGTCAGAGGTTTATGCGTTATGAATCCGAAATAGCTTTAGACAGGAAGAGACTGGACGTGTAAATGTTTCGCAGAAGCAGTACAGTGAAAATGCGGTATAAGAGCAATCTCAGTAAAACTCATTGACACACTGTTTGCCTGTTTATGGTTGCCTGTCTTGTTTTAGGGAGGTTTATATTAGCAGCACTTGCATGTTGGGTTTATTCGTCAGGACAGACTGATTAATTTCTTTAGGCAGTGGGGACCCTTATTAAGTTGGGGAGCCCTGGCAGTGTCGAGCAAGGGGTCTGCAAAGTGACCACACAGCTTCCGTTTTATGTTTGAAGCACGGATTGTCCAAACCCCTCTGTGAAACTGGTCGTTAATTCACCATACCATAATTTCTCCGACCGTCTGATAGATCCGACGCCCCTGCTCCGACGCACACATTCAGCAGGGGCCATTATTAAGTGCAATTATAAAGTAGGTTCTGAAAGGCAGCACTGAGTTGGGGTTGGGAAAGGGGAATATGAATGGATGCATGAAAATAAAACGAGTGAAAGGACATTTTGACTGATGTTTGATAGGCAAAGTTAGAGGGCTCGAAACGGTCTGCAGGCTGAGAAAAACGAGAAAAACGTTTTCCACACAAAAAAGGACAAAAACATACAGGAGAGATGTGCTCTCCACAGAGGAAATTGCCAAATGAGCCCAACAAACGGCGTGAAGAGGTCACTAATAGAGTTTGAAATTGTGCCTTCCATTACCACTCGTCAATTAGTGCGCTTCTATGTATTTAAGCCCGCTTTATTTGTAAGATATGGACAGGAAGCGTTTGTGAATTGCGCCAGCTCCCCTTCGCTCGACATTCGCGATTTATTTCTTCTACCACGCAGGTCGACACCGCTCCCTCCAAGCCGGCACCTGGAGACACAAGACACGAGTTATCTGCGTCGAGGGGTCGATACCCTCTGCCGGCATAGTGTGCATGCATGTGAATATGTATGCGTATGAATGCTCATGAATGTGTGTGTTTATGGAATGTATTTTGGCGCACTATGTCTCGAGTTTACGTTGAACTTTGTGTGCGACGTGTTGTTGTTAACATTGTTGCATAAGCTTGTGCTAATATGAACCTCAACCAATCCAACGAAGTGTGTGAGCAAACCAAACCGTGTTATTTGTGTTATTGTGGATTTTCACTGTTGCCCTTGCTTGCTTCGTATTCAATATAGGTTCGACGAACCAGAGCACGGTGCTCCTTGTTGAATTGGACAATCAGCGATTGCGGTAGGTTCTCGCGCGGCTCGTACTCCGGCATCCAGTCAACCAGGTAGTAAGTCTTCGTCCCCTCCCTCACGCAATCCAAGACTTCTCGAACGCTGTGAAGCTGTTCGCTGGCCAGGCTACCATCGGCAGACCACTCAGCATCGTCGCTCGCGTCCGTGTCGTCCGCCGGTGGAGCAACCCACTCGCGCAGATGCTCCAGCTCGGTCATACGTGTGCCGCGCTTGGCAAGGGAGAGGAAGATAACGTACAGAGCCTCACGCAGGTCATTTGAATGGCTTGATGCCGCGTTGAGGGTGGTCCGGAGGTGGCGTAGTGCTTGGTCGCGGATACGGACGCCGGCCGAGTTCGCGTACATCACACAGAGACCCTTAAACTCGGCCCCGGAGCTGATGTTGTTCTTCGTAGGGGGCTTCATATTGTTGTTGTTGTTGATGATGATGTAGTTGCAGGAGGCGGCGAAATGCGAAATGAGCACGATGAGCGGCGCGCGCGATGCAACACACCGGAGCCAGTCCTTGTGATGTGCAAGGCATCAGTTCACGCGAATGCTGAGGGAGCGATACCCTCAATTGGCAACCAGCAAATGAAAGGAAAAGTATATTCAATGGAGTTAAAATGTAAGTGCTGCATACATGTGTTGCTTGTGTGAGAGCGTGGTCAAATGGTGGGTATTACGAGTCTGACTGCTGACTGAACACAACTACTTCAAGGATGTCTTGCGTGAAAGCCGGGACAGGAGCCAAAATCTTGCATGCAGTGAGGAGTTTGCGGTGGTGTGTTATTTTATCGCTGAGTGCGCCAGAGCGATGGAGTACGCGCAGGTGGTTGAGCACGGCATTGCTTCCCTTCAACGATATCCCCCTAGCGCGGAGAAATTCGAGCACGCTGCTTTCTGCTTTCGATCCCAGCACCAGATCTCGGTAACTCTGCGCTTGGCTGTCGAGAGCAAAACCGTCTTCGAGGAAGAGCTTCATGAATGCGACCAGCAACTCCGCATCCGACTTCTTCTGCTTGTCGCCCTACACGCTCCACATCCGTGGCACATGTGCGTCCCACAAGAACCAAGTAGTCTTCAGGTGAGTTACTGCTTGATGCGTCTTTCTTATTTCGGTTCGCTAGCAACGGGAACTTCTTCGTGCTGACGCTTCTCTTTTCTAGGTGACTGTGTCCCATTTAGTTCAGCTTCTAACGCATCCATGCGTACATCTTGGTGCTTGGCATGCTGGATAAAGTGATCAATGACAGACGCTTGGTGACGAATGATAGAGGATTCCTCTGTGACCTTGGGTGCTTGTTTGCTTGACTTGCGTGGATTGGTTTCTTCTTCTGTACAGGAACTCGGGATGGCGACAAGATGCGTAGACCACGACAGCAAATCGGCAGCCGTGCAGTCTGACTCCAACACACAAGTCTCCAGGCGCTTGATCGCTGGTTCTTCAGGGTTGATCTCCTTCAGCAGCGGATAGTGGCGGGTAAGGTAAGCAGTGAGAACGTCGAGCGCGCGCTGGTTCACGTTAAATCCTGTCGTGCTGAGGCCCTTGCACGCCGTGCACAGCAGATCCTGCACACTCTTGATCCGATCATGTGTCTGTGTGTCAAACCACGTCAAGTCCAACAAAGAAATCGAGTCATTAACCTGCCAGCCGCTCAAGGTTTTCGGCACCTTGTGATCTCTTTGGTGGTATTGAACGCGTATCTGAACCCCTTGTTTGTCGTGCTCATGTTCCAAGCTCCACGGTCGAAGGTCCAGCGTGCCGTAAGGTCGGCAGATCCGCTCGCGTGCTGGGCGCCGCCTCGACGGAATGAATGCGACGTCAGTTGCTCGAGGACACCGACGGAGTTTGCAATTCGATCCAGAAACCGGTTCACGTGACTGTGGATTGTCGGCGCGATGTCGGCAGCATCGGTATTCGGAGGTTGGAGCTCGACGTAGGCGTCTCCGTTGTCGATGATCTCCAGCAGTGGTGTCGTTGGTCCAAGCGAAAGCGCAGCTTGAGTCGGCTGCTCAGGAAGATTGTAACGGTTTGGGGTCTTCTTGAGATCTGATTGGTCGAAAGTCGGAAAGTCGGAACTTGATTGGCTGAAAGTCGGGGACGATGGCTTGGACTCGGAGGAGGGGGTGGCAACTTGATGGCAAAATGGAAAGTGAATTGAATGGAGGACTTAGTTCGCTAGCGCTACGTCTAAGCCTCCCTGCATGCATGCCTATCCTTTTCTTCAGCTGATTCGACTTTTCTTCCTATCCAGGTGTCCTACCTGCACCTGTATTTTTATCTGACTAGTTCCATATAACTGTATATATTAGTGTTACATATGGATGAGAGCCTGACCTCGGACTCGAGGTCAGGCACACGTTACACACGCCACGACGCTCCGCACGCTAGGCACGTGCGAAGTCAGGCACATACCGATTCTACGCGCGTGCCTGGCGTGCGAGGTCAGGCACACGTGACAAAGATTGTCGAGCAAGTCCGAGCGTCAAATCAGACGCACGCCAAAAGAGATACCATAGGAGACACAGCAAAGCTGCATCTTGGTAGTCACTAGACGAACACGCATTGCTATACAAAAATACATCATTTTGCTCAAATCCATCTTTGTACAAGCAGTGGCTTTCTTAGCAAATCCGCCGCCCTCTCTTTTTACACAGAAATTCCCTAGCGTCCTTCCCATCTTTAGCAATCGAGTTTCCAACGATGCTCGGTGCTGAGGAAATTGCTCGGACAGCCAGATCTTCACCTGCCAGTAGTACTGCATAGCAGAATGACGGGCAAGTGTAATGGGCCACAACCAGCCATTACATGAAGGTGGATCTGTTCCCAGATCTAGTGTGTCACACACCACCTTCAGCGTGCATTGTGGAGACACAAATGACAAAGGGATTACGGTAAGACAGTCCCCACATGCACGTGTGACGTCATTCGATGACGTCACGAGTGTTCTCTGTGCTGATCAGTGCAGAATGTTGTTCTCATGTACTAATCAGTACTGAGCAATGACATCCATGTACTAATCAAGTACTGAGTGATGGTTCCTGCTTGGGAAACTGGGCTGGCGACGAGACCGACGTGTCTCTGCCGCCTGAAGTGAGTGGCGCGAGCCAATCACTTTGCAGGGATTTTAAATAAGACTTGAAGTTCAAGCTTCTGGAAGATCCCGTAGGTTCAACCTCAGTGTACCCAAGGTTTTATATATCAGATTCATAGGTTTTATTGTGTATATTTAGGTTTTAGTTATAAAACCTGTAGGATCCCTTGGGGTTCATTTGTAAGTAGCGACAGGAACCATAACCATTTTTAATTCAGTTGCAAATTTTCCTCCAAGCCCTCAAGTCTTCTTCCTCCCTCCAAGTCGGGAGATCGCTTCCTCTGGCACAAGCGTGTGTGCCGTGTTTGAGGGACTGTTTGGAACAGCGCCCTCTTACACCTGGTAGCACTTCGAGCGGTCCTTCCAACGACCCAGTGAAGTGAAGAGGTTTGACGACGCGGCTTTAAGCACGTCGAGCATTCCTGTCGAAGACCCTGCGAGCATCCTTGTTCGGAACATGGATGCTACAGGAACCCCACTCGGTCCAGCAGTACCGGAAACTGTCGAGTTGACTATTGAGGGTTTCCCTCATCTGTCTTCTCATGAGTGGATGGCGCTTGAGCGCATGCGAGATGTCATCGGAGAGGCTGCTGTGGTCAGTCTGCTTCGATCGGCATCTCCGGAGGACCAGAAGAGCGCGGTGGTCAGCTTCATGCACCACGAGATCATGTCCTCCCGGAAGCAGGTCGCAACCCCTGTTTCCTCACTCAGGACGGTGCCACTGAAGCTTGACGTCTCTCCGTATCGCGGCGGAGAGAACGAGCCTCTCTCACGATGGTTCGTCGAGTTGGATGCAGCGATCACTGCAAGGCAACTGCGAGACCCTTCGCAGCAAGTGTTGTTCGCGATGTCCAACCTTGCGGGTCGTGCGAAGAGCTGGGCGTATGGCAAGCATTTAGCCGGTCTAGACTGCTTCCCCAGCTACGACCACTTCAAGACTGAACTCAAGAAGGTGTTTGAACCTCCACAGAGTGAGTTCCGTGCGCGCGCCGAGTTCCTCAAGCTTCGTCAAGGCCGTTTCGACCTTCACTCGTATGCACAACGTGCTCGTTACTTGGTGTTGAGTATCATTGACGAGCCGATTGACGTTCCGACGCAAGTCGTGACGTTCATGACGGGTCTGAACGATGGTCCGATTCGGAACCAACTGTTCCGCGAGTGTCCGAAGACGCTGGACGAAGCTATCGAACGTGCGATGCAAGAAGAGTTCAGCATCAAGCAAGCGAAATTCCATGGGTTTGCGTCGAGACCAATGCGGCAATCAAATGCCGTGCATGATGGCCCCAAGCCCATGGACATCTCGTAC
Organism: Globisporangium splendens; assembly: GCA_006386115.1. NCBI lineage: Eukaryota > Oomycota > Peronosporomycetes > Pythiales > Pythiaceae > Globisporangium > Globisporangium splendens. The sequence goes on from VFIW01000129.1 coordinate 81,017, forward strand.
ATTTCCACGCCTGGAAATGAGCGTCCTCGAAACGATGGGAAGTGTTTCCGTTGCGGGAAGCCGGGTCACATTGCTCGGAACTGCAAGGTGTCTTTGCCGGGTCGGCAAACGACACAGGGTGCTCGTTCGAACAACCACGATCGTTCTTACGGTCGTCGGTTCGAGCGGTCACCTGGGCCAAAAAACGGGAATGGACAGTAGGGGCGGGGCCTCCTACTGGCCCGGAAAAGAGGACTGTGGACGTTGTGGAGACACAGGACTCTGGCCCCCATGTGCATCAAGCACATGCAGTTTCCACTATGAGTGAGAAGAGTGTCAGTCAAACGTCAAGTTTGATCGTTCACAAAGTTCATGTAGACGGTATTGCAACGCCTCTACGAGCTTTGGTTGACACTGGTGCGTCGAACAACTTTGTTCGAAATGAAGTGATCGTCAGGCATGGTGTCTTCGTGCCTGATGCGAATGAAGAGAAGACGATGATTGTCCGGTTGGCAAATGGGTCAACTGTGAAGATGCCGAAGCGCGTGGTGCGCTTGGCAATCAAGTGTGAAGATTTCCGAGGTGAAGGCGAGTTCATTTTACTCGACCTCGATGACAAGTTTGACATCATCCTGGGAATGCCGTGGTTGAAGCGTTATCAACCTAGCATTGACTGGATGAATATGAAGATCTCCGTTGACAAGTCACGCGATGTTGACTTGTGCTGCACAACAACGGATGAAGTGGTATGGGTGTACACATCTGTGGAAGAGATCCCAGATGGCCCTTGTGATATTGCGGTGTGCGATGGCCCCCCATGTTCACAAGTGGTACCCATTTTGAAGACGACGAACGGAGGTGGAGCAGTCAGGCGCCAGAAAAAGACTGTCTCCTTTGCCATCGACGAGAAGGTTCGCGATGGCGTTGACAAGAGTGGATGGAAGAGGAACAAACACCCTTCCCAAGACAAGAAGACCAGCAAGAGAAGTGTTTCGTCAAGAGTTTTGAGTACCCCTGATCAAGGTACAAGTGGTAATGACGAAGGGAGTGTCCAAGCACAAGACATTCCAAGCGAGTTTGCGAATATCGCGGTCTACAATGAAGAAGGTGACGTGGATGTAATCCGTCACGTGAAGATTGAAAATCCTCCAAGTTCAGCCGAAGAGTTGATTTCCTTGCCGTCGATGAGCAAGAAGACACTGGAGCGCAGCCTAACGAGAGGCGATATTGCGCAAGTGTGTGTGATCGTCGAAATGGTCGACGAAGGCTTCGTCAACACAGCATCAAGTGCGGATGCAGATGTGTTGGACGAAAAGACACGGAAGGAAAGGTTCGAGGAGCAGTCGTGGGACGCCCTCAAGAAGAACCCCGTGTATGCGCTTGCCAGGGAATACGAAGACATTTTCCCTGACAAGGTGCCGGACGAATTGCCATTCGATAGAGGCATTCGTCATGAGATTGATGTACTTCCTGGCACGAAGTACTGCATCACAAGACAGTGGCCGTTGCCAAAGGAACAAGTCGAGGCAATCGACGAGTTCTTTGCACAACGTGCTAAGGCTGGTCATGTGCGAGAGAGCAAGTCTCCGCATTGCAGCCCCACTTTCTGTGTGAAGAAGGCAACTGGAGGTTGGCGCATTGTTCACGCTTTCAACAAGCTGAACGACGCGACAATTCCAGCCCAGACTCCGGTTCCACGCAAGGACATGATCCTTGATGGAATGGTTGGCAGCACCGTCTTTAGTGCTATCGATCTGAAAGATGGGTTCTATCAGATTCGAATGCGCGAGAGCGATGTCCCACTAACCGCAGTGAGTACCCCGAGTGGTATGCTGTGGGAATGGTTAGTGATGCCACAGGGACTGAAGAATGCTCCTGCGACCTTCAATCGAATGGTCACGAACGTTCTTCGTCCTCTGCGAACATTTGCACCAAGTTACTTTGACGATATTTTCGTTCATAGTAAGACCACGAATGGGAAGTCTGATGTCGATGTTCATCTCGATCATCTTCGTCAAGTTTTCCAGGTCATGCGTGAGAATAAACTCTACGCAAACTTGAAGAAGTGCATGTTCTTCGCCCCCGAGATCCCTGTTCTCGGTTGTTTTGTGGGCAAGAGCGGTGTTCGAGTCGATCCGGAGAAGGTCAAAGCTATTGACGATTGGCCTGTGCCAAAGAATGTCAAACAGCTGCGACAATGGTTGGGTCTAGCCAACTACTTGCACAAGTACACGCGCAATTATGCAGCGTTGGTGCAATCCCTCACACAGCTCTTGAAGAAAGACGTTGAGTGGAAGTGGTCGAAAGACCATCAGACGGCGTTCGAAGAAGTCAAGAGGAGTCTTCGAGAAGCTCCCGTGTTGGCTCTGCCAAACCACGACAAGCCGTTCCACGTCGTCTGTGATGCGAGCGACTATGCCATCGGTTGCGCCTTAATGCAACACGATGATGAGGGTCACGAGCGAGTTGTGTCGTATCAGTCACGACAACTCCGACCCGCAGAACGGAACTGCCCAGTTCATGACAAGGAACTTCTGGCGATGAAGTATTCTTTGGTCAAGTTCCGTGTGTATCTGCTTGGCGAGGAGCGCTTTGCTATCTACACTGATCACGCATCTCTGCGTACGGCAGTGAAGACTCCTCATTTGTCGCAAAGAATGGCGAGATGGTTCTCCTTCTTTGCAGAGTACAACTTCGTTGTACACTACAAGCCAGGCAAGACGAACATCTTAGCCGATGCGCTGTCAAGACGTCCGGATTACGATCCGAAGACCAAGAGTGAGGACACGGACGGAGCGTGTCGACTCTGTGAAGATGTTCAAGCGATCGCGGTGCGAGCTGCGACTACAGTGCGAGAAGAGATCGTCGAAGGGTACAAGTCTGACGAAACATGTCAGGACTTGCTGAAGTACTTCAAGGACCCTTCGGACAAAGCACTGCAAGGTCTTCCGTCGCGCACAAGATCGCGAGTTCACCGCTTCCGAGTACACAATGGGTTGTTGTACTATGCGGTTGAACAAGGGGATACAGCAAGGATTGTTGTTCCCAACGACGAAGGTCTGCGTCATCGACTCTTGTATGAGTACCATGACAGTCCTTCGGGTGGCCATCTCGGACGCGAGAAAACGTTTCTCAGTCTTTCCCGGGATTACTACTGGCCACACATGTACAAGTGGGTGCGCAAGTATGTGAGGACTTGCGAGATCTGCCAACGAGCGAAACCCTCTGGTTCCACGCAGGCACCACTTCGTTCATTGGCTGTCCCATCGGACAGTTGGAAGTCTGTGAGTATGGATTTCATATTCGGACTTCCAAGAGACACACATGGACGCAATGGCATCCTTGTGTTTGTGGACCGATTCAGCAAGATGGTTCATCTTGCGCCTGTTTCGGACAAGATCTCTGCTGAGAAGACTGCCAAGGTCTTTGTAGACGTCGTATTCCGTCTACACGGACTACCAGTCGAGATCGTGTCTGACCGTGACACCCGTTTCACGTCCAAGTTCTGGCGTGCACTGTTCGGACTTCTGGACACCAAGTTGTCCATGTCAACAGCGGCACACCCTGAAACGGACGGTCAAACAGAGCGAGTGAATCGTGTCCTCGAAGACGTGTTGCGCAGCTACGCAACGTCTTTCAAAGAGTGGAGTGAGTTTCTCCCTCTTGCCGAGTTTGCGTTGAACAACTCCACGCATGTCTCGACAGGTCACTCTCCATTTTATGTGAACTACGGCATTCACCCTCGAGTGCCTGCTTCCATAATGGGTGAGGTCTCTACCTTAAGTGGGGGAGGGACTCCGGCTCATGGTAACAAGCCGAAGTCGTCTTACGACCTGACCTTTCGTATCGCGCTCGATGCAGGTCTTCACATACTCTAAACTTACCTCCTCGGCGCCGAGAAACCTCCCGAAAGCTTTGACGGCAGTTGCTTTTGCGCGCTTGGTGTTGCCAGGCTGAAGCTCGTCCAAACCCATGGTCGCTGCGACGGAGAAAGTGCAAATATGCAAGTGATACGTTGTTCTCTTTGTTTTAGAATGGCCATACACATATTTTTGGTCTGCCTCCGGCCAAACACGTCGGAGGGACTGGTGCGCCATACTTACCTAAACCTACAGCATATGATTGGTCGAAATTATTCGTGTATTTCATTTAATTGGCTATATATATCACATGCGATTGTTATTGGCTGTACGTGCCGATACGAAATGCAAGTGGTGTCGGAGATACGGTGATATTCATCCATATTCAGCGAATGACCGCTACTTCTACGTAGGTTAGTGCAGCGTGTCCTAACGGACACACAGCAGAAATGAAGTCATGGAAGGAAAAGGGAAAAACCTAATGGTGCAGACGACATGATGCTGCGACCATAGTTTTTCCGTGGACATTCATGATTATATGGCTGGTTAGAACGCTGCACGCCGATCAACATACATTTTGTCATGTAGCTGTTTCCTGATCGGTTTTCCCTGTGGTTAATTTTGTTGGACTGGAGATGTATCGCTAGGTCAGAGATCGGTGGAAACTGGGCGAAGTATGGTGTCTGTTCGATCTCAGTTGTGTTCAAGTTGCGACTGGATCGTTCGAGTACAACACCTGATCCCATGAGAACCACGTCATGCTGCGTAGCACCCTTTTTGAGCGAGGATGTACTGGGTTCCGATGGCGATTTTTATCATTTTGGCTGCGCGTTTTACTTGCAGCCATCTGTAGCGAATTATCGTTGTTTGTTTACCCATCTGCTCCCTGTGATTCTGCGCTGTTTGTACCATCGCAAAGCCATCAGCACCTATATTCGTGGCACCAGATGAGTGGAACTGTTTGTGCTGGAGGCGCCTCCTAATTCCGCCCTCTTGTTTTGGTCGTTTCCCAGACCAAGTCACGATACAGAGCAAACCAAAAACACAAACTTACTTCCCGCTAGATCGTTGTTGAGAATGACAATGCGCTTTGGTGCTGTGTTTGTATCCAATCCAAAAGGCTGATCAGAAGCCAACAGAAACACGGTCAAACGAAAACGGCTGGTCATGATCACTCCGTTTGCATCGCATTGAAGTGGGTCGCTCTGGTTAATATCGATGACCCCAACGCTGATGCGTGAGTCGTTTCTTGCGCAATGACCGTTCCCTGTACAGTACCGTACTGCACAAAAGCAAAAAGTGTAAAATAACCTATTGCAAAGAAACATAAACAACAATATTTTACTTGCAAAGGTGTGTGATTTATTTAATGTAAACAACGCAACTGTAAACCATCATTCATCCCTATCTTCCATTGTCGCTCCTATATTCGGTACGTTCGGGATCTTCACCCGCCCTTGAACGGTGAACCTGCCCGCCCGACCCGCCTGCTCGACCCGCCCGCATTTGCCGCGCGCGCCTCCACTCGCCACACTAAACGCCTTTAGACATTGGAAAGCGGCAGTAAACAGCACACAATGGGCGAGCCGCAGACGACGGATGAGGCGCAGCGCACGCAGCGGCTGCTCAAGGGGCTGGCGGACGCCAAGAACCGCGTAGACCAGGTCGCGCGTGAGGACGCACAGTACCCGGACCTCTACGACCAGCTCGCGAACCAGTCCGAGCCGCAGAACTACTTCTTCGAGCCATACGCGACACAGTGGTGCCCGCAAATCGTGAAGAAGGGCAACGTCATCCCGCTGCCGGGCGTCATCGCCACGTCGCTCGAGGACACCAAGTCCATCACGCTCTCGGGGCTGCTCCATGCTATCGACTACGCGTGGACGTCGGTGGACACGCGGCTGTTTCTGTGGAACTACAAGGCGCGCGGCAAGTTTGCCGTGTTTGAGTTCGACCAGGCCGTCGTCGCCGTCGGCATCTGCATGAAGCCCGCGCCGGGCGTGTTCACAGACAAAGTGCAGCACGTGCTCGTCGTGGCCACGACCGTCGAAGTGCTCCTGGTCGCGGTGTTGTACGAGAACAACGATCCGCAGGGCGGCGCCGTCAAGCTGCAGCGCACGAAGCTGAGCGTGAGTACCGACAATTGCGTCGTGAGACGCATCGTGACGACGCGTAATGGCCGCATCTTCTTTGGTGGATCGGACGGATCCGTGTACGAGTTCCTGTACGGTCCCGACGCCGAGAGCAGCAGCGCGATCCCGTTTTTCAACAAACCGTGCAAGAAGATCGCGCACACGTCGACGTATGCCGCGTACCTGCCGTCGTTCCTCATGGGTCTCACGAGCTCCCCGGGAAAGATTTTAGAGTTCGCGAACGACGAAGAGCGCCAGATTCTGTACTCGCTGCACGAAAATGGCCACATCACGCTGTTCGACCAGGGTGTGTCGGGCGAGGACACGAAGGTCGTGTGCTCGTTGAATTTACTTGAAGCCGGCGCCAAGTACGCGCGCGAGAACCGACGCACGCGTGTGTCGTGCCCTGATGAGCGTCTGTTCCAGAACGCGAACATGCAGATCGTGTCGCTCGCAGTGATCCCGCGGGAAGAGTCTGCGTTCGTCAATCTAGTCGCCGTCGCGTCCAACGCGATCCGATTCTACATTACAGTGTACTCGCGACGCACGTACACGGTCGGCAACGCGATTCCTCGCACGAAACGCCCGAGCCGACTCGAGATCGTGTACATCCGCTTGCCGCCGCCTGCGATCTCGCTTGCGGATGCGCCGCCCTACCACAGCAAGGAAGGCATGCAGCCAGGATATGCGCCAGGGAAGTCGCCGTCCTCGGTGCACGTGTCGTTCCACCGCAAGGGTGTGTTTTTGGCCGTCGATGGCAGAAAAGATCAGCAAGATCAGCTTGTCGGGATCGCACACGACCCGATTACGACGTCTATTCCTACGCAGACGACCTCGCGCAAGCCCACTATTCGCGAATCGGTCTCGCTTGATTCGTGCATCGGCAAGGTCGTGGAGATCAAGGAGCTGGATCTGAACGAGCAAACGACCTCGACGGACGTGTCGGCCGGTGCGGCGCGTAATGGCTCGAAGCGTTCGTTTGACGAGATGTCGAATGGAAGTAATGATGCTGTCTCGATCGCTGGCGAGATGGCGCTGCAATACTCGCAACCTTCGCGCCATTTCCTGTGTCTGACGAACGCCGGTATCCAAGTGTTCAAAAAGATCCGTCCAATTGATCAGCTACATCGCATTCTCCTGCTCTCGAGAGGAAGCGAGCTCAAGGCTTCGCTTGCGCCGTTCATCCGATGCTTCGGTGAGATTCAAGTCTGCTGCATGCTCATCGCGCTCGCGTGTGGTGTACAAAGCGACCCGCTTACGAGCGAGACGACGGCTGCGTCACTTGTTGGCCGTCGAACTGGAGTCAAGAGCGACGACTACATCTACACGGCGGCAATGCAAGGTATCTTCGAATGTGGTCAAGGAAACGCTGCCAGCGTGGATAACGCAGGGCAAATGGAGTCTGCGAGCATGAGTACGAGAATCGTGTTGACGACGGAGTTTGGCTTTTCTTACCAGCACGACGGCCTCGTGATGTTTGTAACTCGTCTCCTGCGACCGCTCTGGTGCCTGAAATCGATCGGTAAGCGTGTCGTCGTCCGTGTGCCTGGCAGTTCTTCCAAGTCGTCGGATCAAGCTGGCGCTACTGTCACGTACGAGACTGTGCATTCCGTTGAGAAGCTCGATGAGATTCGTGAGATTTTGTTCCAGCTTCGCCAGCTCATGGAAAGTGCGGGTCCGTATGCAGTTTCCATTAGCAGTGGCTCTGTCTTGGAGAACAATGCGGGTGTCGACGGGTTGGGTGAAGGCGATGCTTTCTCTCGTGTTTCCGAGCTAGCGAGTCGATACCAAAAGAACCGAACAGAAGAACAGTTGCAGCGAGAAATGCGGTTCAAGGCCGAGCAGCGATCGCTGTACTATGTGTACCAGTTGGTGCTGCGAAGCATCGAAGGCATTTCGCTGTTGCGCATTGCGTTGGACTACAAGGTGTCTCTTGAAGAGCCGCTCGCTCGTTTGAGCTTCAGTGATTTTGTCTCTACTGCTGAGGGTACTACAGCTGCAAAGGTGATGATCAAATCACTGATGCGTGGTAGAAACGAGAACAACCAGTACCTTATCAAGCAACTTCGCGAGCAATGTCCATCGTTTTTCTCCGTCGCTGATCTGTGGCACTACCAAGGGTACAAGAGTCTGGCGATGGCGAAACTGAGCGCACCAAGCGCTCGCAAGGCATACCTGAAGGAATCGCTTTCCCAGTTCCTGAATTCGTGCCATATGTGGGACACTGAGGATTGCATTGAAGTTCTCCAGGGTATTTGCGATGATTACGCTCTCCTCAACTTTTACGAAGGAGCTGTGAAGCTCTCGCTTGCATGTGCCAAGAACTTCCACGATGCAGCTGCTTCTGATCTGAGTGGGGCCAAGCTGACCTGGAAGCGAAACTGTTTCGGCTGCATTCTCCTGACGCTTCAGCGGGTGTTGAATAGTGACAAAGCACAGAAGTCTGGCCAGAGCCCGCAATCAATAGACGATATGGTCAGTCTCGACGAAGAAACGCGAAGCAAATACGTAGAAGAGATCTTGCATTTCGCGCTCGCGTCTGAAGATGGCGAGTTTCATGAGCTTTTGTACACATGGTTGTTTGAGAACGGCCATTCCCAGTTGCTGACGTCGATTCGATCGCCGTTTATTGAAGATTTCCTGAAAGAGAAAGATCAAGACTTGCTGATCAAGCTGTACATGGATCAGCAAAAGTACTTGGTCGCCGCGAAGGTGTGGTGGTCTCGTGCCCATGAGGACAACAGCGACGAGGACAATGGCGTGGCTCTTGAGAGCAATCCTGACATTGTCAAGCGTCAATACTACGTTTCTAAGGCGCTTGGGTGCTTGAAGAGTTTGGAAGAAGTCGGAGAAGCAGCAGATGCAGCCCGTGAAGTGCGCGATGTGCTGGATGTTCTCCAACTGCAAGTGCGTGTGCTGAAGGCGCTGGAGCAGAGTACGATTGAGTTGGAAGCATCTATGAATCCTGACGAAGATGAATTGCGTGAGCGTAAAGACGACCTCAAGATGCTGACGTTCAAGATCTTCGATGCGTCGACGTTGTACAACCAGTTTGCTGCGAAATACGATATGTGGTCCGAGTGCCTGCACATCATCCACTCGTGCAATTCCGAAGAAGCCGACGTGGTTGCCTCGTTGTGGCGAAAGATTATTTTCAGTATCGTTCCACCATCGTCTAGCAACCCAGAATTTAACGCGTGGCGAGCGGACCAGTGCGAAACTGCTGGTCTGTCTGCCCAGTTCAGCGGCATGACCTCGTTTGAGAGCGGTCTCTGGATCGGTCAATTGCAAGGCAAGGTGCTCCGACTGGGCAAGACGCTTTACTATAGTGGTGATGATTCTCATGGTGGCTCGACGGCGTCTGCTCTCGGTGGATTCGTGTTCCCAGTTGGCTTCCTGGCCAAGCAGTTGGAGCAAGTCTCGTCGTGGTATTTGCGCTTGACCCAACGGCCATCGTATGCTGCTGGGATCACGTCGTCGTCGTCATCGTCCATTGATGCCACGACGTTCAACTGGGTCCTGAAGATGTTCTTGGACGTCGGCGTGCCGTACCGCGTCCTGTTGAGCTACTACGAACAGATCTACCGTGAACAGGGCAGTTTGACATGGACGCTGCACCTGTTGCAGTCCATGTTTGCAATGATCACGCTGTGGAAGAAGCATGCGATTTCTCCTCGCGCAGGAAAGAATCAACTTGCCGATTTCGCTGCTTGCTGCCCTCACCTCGTGGACCTGTGCGACGACTTTATCACCGATCTCAAGGCAATCCCATTAGGTAAGTTCTTTATCTTGTTTGTCTTGTCCAGCACATTGTGTCGTATACGACCATGGAAACTCATCGCAATCTTGTATGCTACGTTGTCCAGATGAACACATTGACGCGTCGACGCTCTTGGAGCAATACCGACGCCTGAAGAGCGATTTGCTCACCTTCCGCAACCTCATGTAGGCGAAGAAACGATAGTGTAAACGAGAAGACGAACGAAGAAAAACGGCAAGCAACCTGGACGGCATCTAGCGATTCAACAAGTAAAAAGGATGGACGTGGTGATGCCATGTTTGCCAAGGAAGGAGACACCACTTTCCAGGTCTGCGCCAACACTCTCTTCAGAAATTACGAATAAATTACACGTTGCTGTCTTTTTTTTCTTTTTCTAGGCGTCTGTTGTCATCGTCGCTCTCCATGCTGCGCGCGCGTTTTGTGCCGAAAATGCGCAGCGATGGGACTCATTGTACTCGTCTTTTTGCAGGTACTTTTAAAACTTCTGCAGCGCGAGGCGCAAGTGCAGTGCTCCCGCTTCGACGAGCTCTTCGCAGGAGCTGCCGCGCTTTTTCTTGCCAACGCCGACCGAGAGCGCGGTCTGTTTGACCATGGACCCGAGTCCCTTGATCGGTCGGTACACGACGCCGGCCACGCCTCTGCCAACGCCCTTGGCGAACCCTCCGATGCCATCCTGCTTGGCGCCCTTGATCGGATCCTTCCACACGCCCGTGATGCCCTTGTACAAGCCTTTGCCCATGCCCTCGGCTCCTGCAACCATGTGCTCGCCGAAATTATGGGCCCACTCGCGCGGCATCAGCACCTGGTACCAGTCATCCACAGTCTCCTCCGTCGTCGTCGTCCTGAGAAGCGGCGCGAGACTCGGCGCGTCGATCACGGCGCGGCCCATCGCGCGGTCCGAGCTGATCTTGTTGTGGTCAAAGACCTCGGCGATGAGCGGCGACGTGCCGTCCCACGAGAGCATGAGCGTCTGGTTCCAGTGCGGGTTCACATTGTTGTTGATCCGCGTGCTCGTGATCGACTGCTCGCCCAAGTGGAACGTCACGTACGGATCGCATTTGCCATTGATGTCGACACCCGCGAGGTTCGCGCCTTCGACGAGCTCAATCGTGAGCACGCCGACGTACTCGACCATGCCGTGATTCGTTGGCGTTGGAACAGTAGCGCCACCCACGGACGCTGGACTGGACGCCGCAAGCATCGTCGAGGATGCTGATGGTGACAGATTCGTTGTCGACGACGACGAGCCGCCCGAGGACACAGCGTGCTGCTTCTTCTTGCTCGGACTGGTCTTGAAGAGCTCATCCTCGTACTTGGCGCGAATGTACCGCTCGCGCTCGGTCCGCGGTGTTGTGGTGTTGGGCTTTTCGAACGCTTCGGGCACCGAGTACTCCATTATCTCGTTGAGCTTAACATTGCCCACGGATTCCGCGACTTGAACTTGCGCAACCTGTGTGCAAATGCGTCAGTCCAATTTAGTTAATCCATGAAGGGCGGCTTCACTACGCCAAAGATGTAGAAAGGAGCATGGCGTACCGTCCACTTGTCGAGCGTGCAGCTGAGCACAAAGGAAACGTGCACGCCCAAAGAGCGATGCACACCGGCGCACTGTGTGCAGATAAAGCAGCCGTGCGTGACCGACGCCCATCTAAAGAGAAATGCAAACGTGACGCCATCATGCGTGTGTCAGTCGGTATCAGCAACCGTCGGGAATCAGTGGCTAGTGAGAGGGTGACGCACTTTGGACTGGCCGCATTGCAATCCGCGCAATTCGCATTCTCTGGACGACTCAGCAGGTCCATCACGTGCTGTTTGGTGGCGGCGTCGCCATCGACCGCAGCATTACTCCCGTTCGACATCTCTACACATGCGCATACGAAAGCGCACACGTACACACAGCAACCATCAAATACACATGCACGCACGTAGAGACGCGTATCCCGCATGTAAACCCGCTGCTCACCTTCGTTTGTGACGCTGAACTGCGCGTCCGCACTCGCACCACTTTCTTCGAGCTCACTTCTCAAATGGACAAAATAACAGAGATGATAAAACACATATCAGCGCGAAACGGTTCGGGTACACTTTTTGTTGATTGGCTCATAATATGTATTTATGTTATTTATGTGATGTAACTCGCCAATTATACTTTGTCTAGAGCAAATCGGTTATCTATGATTGGCTCTTATTGAGCTCGACTGCTATAAGGTACATTGTCTCAAAATCTTGATACGTCACCTGTGCAAGAAATGAATGATGCATAGCTTAGCACAATTACGAGCTGTTTGCAGCTCATTATGAACAAGTATGTGCAATATGCGAGCACACGAAGGCACGCACCCTTCCGTCGCCGCCGCGGTCGGCTTCGCGAAACGCACCGAGCAGGATTTGCTTGGAGATATGCGGGAGCACCAGACAGCACACCTGGATGTGGTGAGCAGATAAAGGATATGGAAGCATACACAAAGCCGTATGAGAGATACGAAACGGTGCACGCATTTAATTCACGACAAGCACACCGCCTCGAAGCTCTCGAGTGTGATGAAGCCCTGCGCGCGCAGATCCATGGCTTTGAACGCGCGACGGATGTCTTCGAGGAGGTCCGTGTGCTGCATCCGCGCGAGCAGTACCTCGACGAATGTTTCAACAGGGGCTTGGATCGCACATATGCCACCACGTTCATCGCCTTCGCGTGCCAGATATAGAAAAGGAACCGTCATTTGAGTGCTCCAAACGAGAAGCCAAGTTTGACGAACGACGTACCAGGCACGAATCCTCGAAAGATTCGCGTCAGCATCAACTACTCAGGCAAGCAAAAGCAAGGAAAGATGAGCGAGAAGTTTACAGATTGCAAGTGCGTCCTGTATGCGTCAAATAGCATCGACACACGCAGTCATCTCTTACTTTGGACGCACGGATGCCGAGTGCAGCCGCCACGCCACATTTCAAGTCCTGCAGGTTCAAGTAGCCTGGGCGGATAATAGGATCACACAGTTATAAGTAGAACGGGTGTCTCACGTGAGGGTCATGTGCAGTATGTCGCCACCTTTTCGATCGCGGTCGGCAAAGCGGAAGCACTTGCGCAGCGCCATGCGTGCTTCTTCTGTGGATCGCATCTGATACTTTGATGCTCCTTGAAAGCGATGGAAAAAAAGCGAACTTAAACGCATCGAAAATGCGTACCTAATCATGTCGCAGACGAAAAAAAGGCAACAACATCAACAGATACGCTGAACATGGCTTCATTTCACCTATTTGTACGATAATTGCTTCTCTTCTTTCTAGTTGGAGATGAACGAGAACGCTGACGACCCTGGCAGAGTAGCCGGTGGGTGCGTCGCTGCCGCTGAGCTCGCGGCTGAAGAGGATGTGGCGGTGCTCGCGTTCAAAAAGCCGAACGCGGTGGGCGATGAAGCACCACCGACAGCCGCTGGGTTGGAGACGTAGTCGTCGTCTTCGTCCGTATCGGTCGAGGCTGACGAGAGAAACCCGAACGCCGAGTACGACGACGCTGGCGCGCGGGCTCCCTGCAAAGGGTCCGACATCGCGAACGTGGACGCAGACGACGACGCCGACGAGGACAACGCGAGCGCGCTCAGACTCAATGGACCAGCGCTCATCATCGACGCGCCGTTCACTGCAGATGCAGACGGGTCTCGCACACTCAAACCTGCAAATACGGAGCTCACTTCAGACACTGGTGGCAGCATCGCGGTGCTTGTTGGAGGAGCGTTCTGAAGGAACGCAAAGCTCGACGCGGTGTTGTTTGCAGCCTCTTGCTGCTGCATGAAGCTGAAGCCCGACGACGCCGCCACCGGGCTTGCTACAGGTGGAGTACTTGGGGACGCATTCAGGAAATGGAAACCCGAGCCTCCTTCCGGTGCTGCAGCGCCAGGCAGCGAGACTGGCTCTTCATTCACGGACGACGTGCCACTCACAAAGCTGAATGCTGACACCGGCGAGCCAGGCGTTGCTGCTGGTTCTACTGGAGCAGCTGCCGCTGGTGCTTCTGCAGTGCGTTGGATTCGCTTCGTCAGCGCATCGGCTCGACGCACAAGCGACGATCGGAATTGCTTGACTTCGTCAAAGTTTGGTGGCGGATTTGGGCCGAGGATCACGGAATCGATGCCCTGGGTCTGGATTTTCTCGACGTGGCCATGCAATTGCGCCAACTGATTCTTCCTGTCGACGATCGGGATGCTGGCTTGTTCGCGTCGGATGATGTCGTCGAGTTGGCATTCGATGTCGTCCAGAGACTCGCTGAACTCCGTCAGGCGTGTCATGTGTTCGTCGCTCGCTTTCTTGGCTTCATCCTCTTCGGGCGGCGGTGGAATGTACGGCATGAGCAGCGTCGACGGATTCGCCGTGCGGCCATTGTTCATGAGCTTTTTAAAACGCAGTACTTTCGGCATCGCAGCAAACGCAGCGAGAACCGGTCCGACTTCTTCGAGACCCTTGTTCTCGACGTTGACAGAGTTGATGCTGATCAATGCGCAACCAGGACAGATCGCAGGGTGCATTTCCAGATACCCCTTGTCCCCAGATGGCAACGGGATGAAGCGCTCGATCACGGCCATGTCCGAGATCGTACGGTCGAGAACGAGACCCATTGGTCCCGGGGGCAACTCGATATCGAGAATGACTTCCCGCAACGGTTCACTAGTCTGCGTCGGTTGCTCTGGCGCCTGCGCGCTTGGGTACGGCGTGTCCATCGACACAGGTGCATTATCGACCGCATCCAATGGATGGCTATCAGCATCCGCATCCAGCCCTTCAAACGCATCGTGAATCGGGTCGTGCACTTTCTCTTCTGGTACAGGCTGTCGATAAGATATGAACAGAATGAGTGGTTTTGTCTAATGGAAACGATTTCTATGCAAGCCAGGCGTACCTCAGGTTTCGTTGGCGCAACTCCAACGGCCATCGGAGTCGGCGCAGGAAGCGCATCCCACACATCGCCTGGTCGGGCAACTTGGGTGACTGGTGCAGGTGCTGCTAAGAATGCGAACGCGGAGCTCGTCGGAGGCACATCTGCTTGCCGCACGACACCTGCTGGGTGCACCGGTTGCGAAGGTCCGCGGCTTTGCGTCGCGAGATCTTCTACTCGCAGAGGACGATCGTGAGGTCTCGACGTGGAGCTGAGCGGCTGCTGCTGGACCTCAGCTTCTTGCTGCTGCGGAGCAGGTGCCGCAGGCGTGTTGAGGAAGCCGAAGCTGGACTCGGTCATGGGTGGCGCTGAAGGCGGATAAGCCGCAGCAGGAGGCGATGCTACTGGCGCAGGCGATGTCTGCGGAGCTGCTGGTGCCCCCGCACCAATGAACCCAAATGCCGATGGCGCTGAAGTTGGTGGCACCACCGAGTCCTGCGAACTCGCCAAAGGCGGCTCCTCCCACTCTTCGAGCAAGTCGATCTGGGGTCGAGGCTGCGTATAGCTGAGGTTGTTGTCGTAACCCTGCGGCATACTATTGTTCTGTTCTGGGTGGTACATGGGCTGCTGCTGACTCTCCTGGCTTGGGTACTCGGGTTGCGCAGGGGCAGGTGGCACATACTCTTTAATTATATTGAATACCTAGGCTCCATTTGCACACCAATGGGCAATGACAGCGAGCGAAATGTCAGTTCGTTAATAAGCAAAAATACGCGCAATGTGCGGCACGAACGCACCTTGTCGGCTCGGTTCTTGACGATGTCCTTGCGCGAGTTGCACAATTCCTCCAGCAAGTATGCGCGTTCGTAGTAGTGCTGTTTGTAAAAGTCGGCGTCTGCCGTTTTCAAAATCGCGTCCAACACCGACAGCGCCTTGCCTTGCACCTAATGGAGTCATGTCAACAAATGGTCAGTAGAAAAAAACGCTAGTTGGGTAGTGAACGACAGGCGCTCTAATGCGCCACCAATTGGCGTCCAATGCATCGCAATCTTCCCACAGCATATGCACTTCTTATCTACTATTGCAAGTGAATAAGCACACGCCATACCTGCCACAAGCGGTTCTGGAACTTGTCATCGAGTAGCTCACACATGTACTGCACATATCTCCCACAAGACATCACACATACAACCATTAGCATCACAGCATATAATACTTCATATACATGCAACAACACAAGCACGTACGTCGTGGTCCAGGTTCGGCAGGTGGCGCACGAGCTTCTGGATGACGTCGCGCGGCGGGAAGGACGACGAGCCGACGGACGAGCAGAGTTCGCCGACGAGCGCGGCCTCGAGGTCCGAGTGACGCTGCTGTTGGTTGGGCGTCGTGAAGCCCTGCTTCCAGCGCGCGGCCTGGGACTCGTACGCCGACGCGGCGGGGGCGGGGCGACGCTGCTGGTACATGCTGTGCGTTCGTTCTCTTCGTATGTCGATGGGAGAAGCTTTTATGAGTCGAGTCGGCGATGACGCGAAAACTACTGAATTTCTGGAATAGAGAGCGATGTATCCGCCAATCAGGATGAGCGGTTTTGGATTCCAAAGCATTTGATTGGCGGAAAAGGAGAGTGTGGTACGGTACGAAATGACAACCATCAAAGTGGCCATCTCATGCTTTGACTCAAGTTTACAGGCATCATATTTTGCACTGACCCAGTCTCGCAATTGGGCAGCGCGCACTCAAAATGGATCGCATTCTGCTTGCTTTCCTTATATCGCAACAGGACCGCATCGTGCGCTCTCAGTTCGCTAGTAGCTTCAGCAGTGATCTCGTACGCGAACTTCAAAAGAATACTGAGGTTTGCTTGTGCAGGTTGGCAGTTGATGCTGTTGTGGCTTCACTCGACGCTCTTCCACGCTCGCTTTCACCAGAAGCAGTGATTTGTTCGTGTTGTGAGCCTTTGCTCTCGATTCTCGCATTCAATGCGCGGAGTTCGTCATCCTCCTCCTCGTCATCGTCGCTGTCTTCCTCGCCACTGTCTTCCTCCTCAAAGGCTTCGATGCCATTGGGGAATTGGAAGTCGTCCTTCTCAATATGGTCATAGGAATCCGCGTCTACTGAAGTCATGGTTTCGCTCAGTCGATCAAACTCGTCGTTCGTTTCCGTGACACTCGTGCACGAAAACTGCGTTCCTCGATCCGAGAACGACATGGTATGTCCGTGTCGACTCTCAAACGTTGCTTTTTGAAGAAGCGCGCGTCGAAATTGCGCATCTCGTTTGCGCCGTCGAGTGCTTTCGGCGGCATTCGTCATGCTCAGCATACCGAAATCCTGGAGCAGCAACACCAAACTCAAGCGATGCCTGACCTGCGCCACCTTGGGCTCCGTTAAGGATGCGCTCTTGATGCTCCAGTACATGTGCTCGCGAGTGACTTGGCATGACGTGAAGAAATGGAATTTCAAGCTGAAAAATGGTGACTCCACGTAATCTTCCCATACGCTGCCACTCTCTTCTTCTTGCACCTCTGACATCTTCGTTGAACCCGATTGGACGGACTGGTCGGTTCCTTCAACTCTCGTGCTGGTTTCTGGATGAAGCACATTTCCCGCCGATTCTTTGCCTTTCTTCATAAACTGCCACACACTCCCCCGCGCTGCGATCTGCTCAGCTTTGTACTGGCACTTGGCAAATTCTCCAGTCTCGATCTGTAATCGCGGCAGCTCGTTTGCATCGTTTGTGACCAGTGTGAACGAAAACGGGACAAACGAAGTCCGACCTTCCAGCCTTTCCAACTCGGTCGGGAGCTCGAAAAGTACGCGAGCCGATGTGTTTGTCACTCTCACTTGCAATCGGTCACTTGGAAGGTAGCCGCTATTTGCATCGCCACTAAGAGGAACTTTTTCTTCGTCGAGACTGCCACCTTCAGTATTCGGCTGCAAGAAGTACTTCGAGAACACAAGAGCTCCGTTTTCATGCGTCAGTGCCGTCGCAGATGGCATTTCGTCCTCCTCGTCTTTCTTTGGATTCAATTCCACTCCATTGTGCAGATTCGCTAAATCTGTCAGTGGAATTGTGAACGAGCCCCCACACGGACCTTTGCATGCCAGGTCGGTAGCTTCCAGCATCATTTCACTCATGAAGCCAGCAGGCATGCCACCACGAAGGATGACACCGCAATCATCGACATTGGTCGTGATGAACGCGAGCAGACGATTGATTTTCTCGTACTGAGCGTCCAGCGATTCGAGTTTGTTTTCTAGGAATGTGCCATCTCTCATGGAGTCAAAGTTGGCCAAACCGATGGCCGTTGAATCCATTTCCTGCCGAATAATACGCTGCAGAGTGGTGTAATACGTCGCTGCGCCTTCACATAAATCCAGTCGAAATGTCATATCCAGAAGCGATACCGAGACGTCGACAGGGTATTCGTTCAGAAGCTCCAAATTCTTGAAAAGCAATCCAAATGAAGAACATGGGACGGAGGCACCACCCGCTGGAGATCGCGATACTCTCGAAGGCGAGCTGGAGGATAGCAATTCCATATTCTGGGACCAGAGCTCACAAGTCAGCGCTCGTAGATGCGGAAAGGTTTTGAACTGCTCGAAGTAATTCAGCAAACTCCGAATGGACAGTCTCTTTGGCTCACTTGGAGGACTAAAGCCGAACGTTTTTTTCTTCGTTGGGGGTGGATCAGTCATAGATCGAAAGACAGAATACAAGACGCTTGCTTCGTCTTCACTGATTGCCATCATGTCCCGTGCTTCTTCAGTTAGATCGCGATCTTTTCTGCTTGAGCTCGAATCCAGGTCTGCGGGATTGAGTGAGATATCGTACAACGCCAGTTTCCTGCCTTGAATTTTGATTTCACCAGACAGGAACACTTGCGCACTGCGACTCTCGAGCAACGGCCCCAACTCTCCGCACAGCAGGTTTTGCGCCGCATGACGAACAACGGACGGGAGCAGGCGGTTGATAAACATCTTCATCACCACGTCATGGTTCTGACCCTTCTTTGTGCTATGTGCTTGCCGCTCATAGTAAATCAAGCTCATGAGCTTGACGTGGAGCTCTTCTTGCGGAACGCTCCAGCCGTGGATCTCGTCGAACACGAGCGGAATATCAGCGATCAGTTGCGCTTCGATGTTTAGCTCGTCACAGTGGAAGCTCGGGAGTCGTCCCTCTGTCGAAAGCGTAAAGTTCTTTGCGCGAAGCTTGAGTCCATGGGTCGCGGGTGTCGATAGATGCACAAACAAGTGCGGAGCAGACGACCGCGTCTCGACCGTGAATTTGGCATAAAAGGACGGGATCCAGATGTCTCCAATGCCCACGTAGATGCCATCATTTCCGAAACGGAGATTGTACCCTTCCACATTCGGCAAGTAATGCTCCCGCTTGGCTTTTTCGACACTGTCCCGCATTTGACCGGAAAGATGACGCAGCTCAATATACTCTTGCCATACAGCATGGTTGTCTGGTTGCAACTCCGACGGGTTTGCACGCATGCCCTCCAGCTTTTTGTCGATGCTCGCTCGCTGCTTGGCCAGGATTTCGATGCGCTTGTGGCTCGAAGGCTTGACCGTGTTCCATTGCTTGAGCTGTTCTTTTTGCTGCGCTTCAATGAGGCGATGGATCGACTGCATCATCTGCTGGATACGCTCGACATGAAGGCGTTTGTTTTCTCCATTAAGAGTACCGGGGCGAGGGCTAGCGATCAGCTTTTCCACACGTGGAATATAGGTCGCCAGCGGCGTCGTAGCCTTTGTATCGTCCAGCACCTCAATCACTGCCTGCACGAGCAATGCCGCATCTTCAACGCTGTGCGTGTTAAGTAGCGTGCTTCCTCGCAATTCCAAGTTCCGCTGGATGTCCGCGGATGAGTATTCGCCCAGCGTAGCCTTCGCCACCGGGACTCTCCGGAAAGTGAGCACTGCCGGGAGTTGCGCGTCCACGAGTGCATCGACAGTGGACTTCACATTCGTCAGCGCCTCCATCTCGTCGTTTATCGCAATCAGCACATCGCCAGGTAGCACACGCCCGGATTTTTCAATGATACCTTTCGCTGCACCAGACCGCAGATCGGGCGTGAACCCCGTAACCACGATCTCGCCGCGTTTTTCCACGAGATTCAAACAAAACGGGCGTGTATTGCACTGAATCCGCACAAAGCTGTTGCTGTTCCCGTCATGAACAGCCAACGTCTTCAAGATCGCCGATTCGTGGCGCTCGTGCGCAAGCGACACAGCCACACGGCGGTCGTGGCCATTATCACTATCGCCTTCGTCGTGTGGATCTGGAGCGGCGTCGAGAAAGTCCTGGAGGATTTGCTTCCCGCTCGGCGAAAGCGCGTCGCGCAGCAGACTCGTCCCGTGATCACGCGACGGCACCTGTCCACGCGTCGTGCCAGGAGACAGCACAGTCGATACCGACAGCTTCGCTGCTGTCGCTGGAGACCGCGGCGCGCGCGCAGGAGAGCGGTCCATCTCGTCCGTCTGATTCAACTTGCTGCAAACGCGAAAATGCAAACAGCTCAAAACGGGGGCACTATTTCTATTTTTGTGTGTGTCACGTAAAATGAGAGGGGGGTACTATTCGCATGGGTACACTCGAATGTTAATGTGGCGCACATTGCTTTGGACATTTTGTCATTTTGGTGGAGATTCGTCATGGCAATCAGCAAAAAGGCAATGGCGATGACACTTGATGCGGCGACGCTGCCGACATACCTGCTGCTCGTGATGCGTGGCATGGAGTGGCTCGTCGAGAAGGAGATCCGCACCAAACTGCAGGTGTGGTCGCACACTGTCTGGCTATGTGCGTGCATGTGCTTGCGTTTATTCCGATGCTCACGGCTCCATTTGGGTTATGAATGGCAGGTGGTGCACCTGGAGATCTGCAGCGTGCAGAATGATCCGGCGCGCAAGAACATGAACGTGATGCAGGGTGAAGCTGCCGTCGGACGCATCCTGCTGCGCACGACGTCGCCGCCAGCGGACGTCATGAAGTTGCAGTCGGTGCAGGCGACGCTGGCGTTTCTGGTGAAAAGCGACGCTGTGATCACGGACGATGCGGCAGGGCTGGAGCAGATGGCGGTACGAGCTATTGTGCGTTGTCATCGCATTAAGCTTTGTGGTGGTAATGACGAGTGTTTGCTGTATATTTGCATAGAAACTGGTGACGAATGCCAATTGGGAGCCTGCACTGAGCCTGTGGAGAGCGCATTTCCCAAACGGAGACGCTGAAGCTGGAGCGCCGGAGAAGCCTACGTTCCGTGGCTCCTGTGTGCGTGACGGTCGACATGCGTACCGCTCCATGGAAGTTGCGGGTGAGATCGGCTCGGCTGTGATCGACAAGTTCAGCTGGGATGTCAACCTCGTCGCGTTTGACCTGGAGATTGTGTGCATCCTGTACCACAATTTCATGATCACGGGCATCTCGCTCGCGGATACCTCCAAGATCAAGTTCTGCAGTCGCCTCGCGAACGAAGACCGCAAGGGCGTGACAGCCGACGTGAAGTACATCTCGACGTTGCGACCGAGCACGACGTACCTGATGTTCCAGTTGGCCGAGTACAAAGTCGGCGAGGTCTTCCTCGACTCGATGTGCGGCGTCGGCACGATCCCGATCTGGTGCGCCGAGTTTGCAAACAACAACGTGTTTGCGCTCGGGGGTGAGCTGGACGATCTCGCTGTGAGCAAAGCCGGCCAGAACGCAGCGACCAGCGTGCGCAACACGGACATCATGCAGTGGGACGCCACGGCATTGCCACTTCGCAGCAAGAGCATCGACAAGGTCATCGTTGACATGCCATTCGGAGTGCGCTGCGGCAATCACCGGATCAACAACAAGGTAGGGGGATAAGTGCCATCTCTGTGACTAGTGCTAAAGTATTACACTTGTATGGTAATGCAGATCTATCCAAAGCTGATGAAGGAGCTGATCCGCGTGCTAAGAGATGGAGGTCGAGCAGGTACGTGACCTCAACCTTGTTGTGAATTTGCGACCTTGAAGGTTTGCGTGTTGACTTGATGTGTCTACCTGTATTTCTGTATTTGACTGTACCCAATAAAGTGATCCTCGTGATGTCGAAGAAGCTGTTTCTGTCGTCCTTTCAGCATCTCCCGTTCCGCGTCGCGCAGGTCCACGAGGTCAACATCGGCGGCCTCGCCGGCGGCATCTACGTCTTAGAGAAGACGACGGCAACCTAGGTCAGAGATAGAAAAGCAGGCATTTGAATAGCTCTTCATTAGATGTTGATTTCAGCACCACTTTGTCGACATTGTGATCACTTGGTCAATTTTGCACAACATTTATACCGTATACTCTCGCTTAAGTAGTTCTGTTGTCGACTTAGCGTTTTGCATGTGGCGGAGGGAGTGGAAACGATAGAGAACGAACCGCGAGAGTACTTGGTTTTTGTATGGTGGCCAGTAAAGTAAACGCTCCCCATGACTTTTTGAAAAAACGAAAGCCAAGATGGCGGGCAAAGGGCGGGGCAAGCGGCTGACAGACAGCGAGCGCATGGAGATCATCGCGCGGCTCGAGGACAAGACGACGCCGCTGTCGCGCGCCAAGTGTGCACGCATCTACGGCGTCACGCCCGCGGCCATCAGCAAGCTCATGAAGGTGAGCCAGACCGTGAAGAAGCGGTACTCGGACGCGGGCGCCGACGCCGGCCACCTCCGCGACAAGCGCCAGCGCGGCGGCTTTTCCAAGAACATGTGCTTCGAGGACGAGCTCTACAAGTGGATCTGCTCGATCCGCGCGCGCAAGATCCCGCTGCTCGTCGCGCACGTGCAGCAGAAGGCCAAGCTGCTCGCGAGCAAGCACCACATGAACGACGACTTCAAGGCGTCCAACGGTTGGTACTACCGCTTCTGCGCGCGGTACGGACTCGCACCCGGCGCGCTGCATGCCGGCGGCGGACCTGTTGGCAGCACTGGTAGTGGTAATAGCACCGTCGTTGCAAGCAGCGTGATCAATAGTGGTATCAGTAATGACACAGAGCGTTCGAATGGGGACGATGGCGTCGCCGCGACGCTGCGAATGAACGTCGCTGGAGGACACGTTGACGAAAATGACGACGACAGAGCAGAGAGCAACGACATGAAGAACCACAGCGGTCGCGTTGTCTGGAGCGACGACCCCGAGACGTCGGAGCAAGTGAGCGCGCTACAAGCGACCGTGAAGCAGTACGGACCCGAGTTCGTGTACTCGCTCAGTGAAGCGCGGCTGTTCTACCGCCTGCTTCCAGCGCAGTTGGATCCCGTGCGAGACGGTGAGTCTTCTTCCGCGCATACAGGAGGCAATGACGATGGTACTGATGAAAATAAGGACTCCAGCAAGGGCAACACGGAGCGCGTGCTCGTGTTGGTGTGTGCGAATGGAACCGGGACGCACAAAATCCCGTTGCTCGTAGTCGGAAAGCATGCGCGACCAACCTGCTTTGTCACTGCAACGGCAACACTCCATGGCCACCATCAGTTTGAGAGTCATGCATCATCGTTGATGCAGATCGGAGAGACCAAGTACTTTAATCAACGCGAGGTCTGGTGCGACAACCAGACGTTCCAGTACTGGTGCACGAACGTGTTTCTGCCCGCGATCCAGCAGCACACGACGCAGCGCGTGTTGCTGCTGATGGATAACCCCGGTGGCAATCTTGAGAAATGCAAGCACCCGGCAATGGACACATACTTCCTGCCCACGCGCGCCGGCAGCCTGAGTGGCAACACACTATTGCAAGTCGGTGGCGTCAGCTCACAATCGAAACACACACACGCGGGGCGGTTCCAGCCCATGCAGCACGGCGTGATCCGCGAACTCAAGCGCCGATACAAGATCGCCGTGTTCCAGGAAATGCTGAGCTTCCACGAGAAAAGCGATGAAGAGAGGTACCGACTGCTGCAGCGCGCGCTGAAGCGACCCCAGGGTGCTGCGGGCATCGCGTTCGGCCGGTTGCCTCATGTCCTTGACGCTATGCGATTGCTGAGCGACGTGTGGCGCGCGATTCCGATCGAGTTGCTCCGTAACGGATGGGTATGCTCGAGCCTGTATGCCGAGGGCTTCCCCGACGTCAAATCGGACAGCCATCGTCCCGACATCTCGGACGATACCATTGTGCTCGAGCTCCGTGCGATGCTGCGCAACGCAAGGGCCGTGGACGAGCTCCATGGTCTCTCCAAGGAGATCCGTCTGTGGATGTACGCGGACGACGACTCGAGCGAGCGCATGCAGCAGGAGCTGCTCCACGACGTGCAGCGCCTTCTACAGGAGGAAGAAGAGGAGATCAAACTCAGCGGCAGCAATGGAGAGCTTGACGCAAAAGCAGCGCCGATGCTGCTGCATCCACAGGCGATGAGCAGCTCCAGTGTTTGTGGCGGTGCCTACGAGCTTCCAGTGCCACATCCAATGTCAACCGCACACCTGCAGCATCCTGATATGCCGCCGCCCATGTATATCGACCACACCAACCTGATGCACTACGGGTACCACCAGCAGCAGCATCCTCACCCCGCGCATCAGCACCCTTTCCCTCCTCAGCATCAGCAGCACCAACAGCAACAGCAGCATGACAGTCCTGCATTGATCCGAGAGAAGCGCAAGATGATCAACTTTGTGTTCCGCGCGCTCTCGAACGCCGAAGAAGCGCTGGACAACGCCGATGTCGCCGAGCATTTCGGCGACGATGCGACGAACGAGGCAGCAGAGGCGCTCCAGGCCGTGCTGCGCCGCCTGCGCCGCATCCACCGCGGAAAGCAGTCGACGCTTCCAGCACCAGCCGCCATGGCGTCGGCAGATGCGAGTGCCACAAGCAGCGGGGACAATATCGCCAATGACAGTGGCGCCACTGAGCATTCGTACTTCTACGGCGATGCTTTGGGATAGAAAATGACTGTTTGTATGTTGTAGCTTTCAACACACTGACGTAACTGCAGTTTCCGTGTATCTGATTGGCTGGAAATAAGTGTGTCTTTCAATGGGTTGTTTCATTGGTCAATATGATACACAGTCATTCGCTTTAATTGGTTATAAATGCAACTTTTCGTGTCTGTTTGGAAAAGCAACATCTCGAGGCATTTTGGATTATGGCGCCAAGCAGCAGTGGTCATGCGGGGGCACATGGCGCGGGGGCATCTTCCGCCAAGCGCTCGCTCGCTGAGCTCAAGCGCGACGTACTGGCGCTTGTCCAAGACACTTTTGAAGCCTCTCGCGCTTCCAGTGATGGCTCTGAGGCGTGCGTCGACGCGTGCTATGCGTGCTTCCAGAGCGCATGTCGTGCGTGGATCGAGACTTGTGCACTGGCGCCGCCGCGACAGCACAAGAGCGAGGAGAACGACGCAGTGGTAATGATGCAACAGCAGCAGGAAGAGCTGATGCGAAGCCGACTGCGTGCGGTAGTGGATCTCATGATGCGTCATCATAATGCGCGGGAGCGACGGAAGCTCGTGACCGCCGTGGTGCGATCGATCGTGGCGACGCAGACCATCGCGCAACGTAAACGGAAGCGAAAGCTTCCTTCGACTTCAGCTGATTCACTCACTGATACCGTGGCTACCGCTTGCACTGAAGATGTGCAGAACAGCGTTGCCGAGTTAATCGCCGTGTGGAGTCTGCATACGTTGGGGCTCCTGCGACTGGAAGACGTGCTGATTGAGGCAGCGTCCAGTTGCCAAAGTTCTACTTTCTGTGTGTACGACTGGATGGCTGCGCCCGCGCACTTTTTGCTGTTGCGTCCAGCAATCGTGATCTCGTTGCTTGGGACGCCAGAAATGGCACTTGCAGCGACGACGCGAGACCTCGTAGAGCATGTGCTGTCGTACGTCATCTGGCTCGCATTTGCAGACTCTGCTGACCCGACTTTTCTCGGGAATGACACGAATCGCCGGTCTCAGTCGGACGCCATCAAGCGGAAAGCCGTGATGCGCGTACTGGAATCGCTCACTTCCTTCTCGTCTGCAACATTTTCGATACCAGCGCTTTGCATTCTGACCCAACTGATAGCAGCCAAGTCCGCGGTGAAAATCCTGGCAACAGACCGACCACCGCGAAATGCGGTCAGTGCTAGCAGAGATGGAAGCGGAGGCAACTTTGGTGAAGACTCGATCATCTCGCGCGACCGCGTCATCGCATTCCTTCAGCCCCAGCTCGCCGCGTTGCTGGCGCCTTCCTCCATGGCGCACAGCGCATGCACGACAGACGAACTCGCTCGGATTTTCTCCGCGTACCAAGCGTGTCTACCAACGTCGGCCTTCGTTCAGGTATGATTACTTTTGAGCTTCCACGATGATATTGGAGCCACACACAATTCAGGACTTAAATGCACCCAAAATGCCTATATGCACTGTAGATCATTCGGCAATTCATCTACGAGGCAAATGGCGAGTCGACTGAGCGATCAGCTGCAGGCTCGAAGTCAATCATCCGTGATGCTTTGTACCAACTGATCCAACATCTCGCATCCAAGCAAACGGAGTTTGTGGCTCAGCTTCTCACTGTGGCGCACGAGATGGCAAACGAAGGTGTGCAAGGCATGAACGGAAACCTTCTTCAGCACGCTCTGGAGCTTGTGGCAGCAGTGTCAGAGGTACCATTCAGCCATGAGCCATCCACAGCACCAACGAATGTCGTCGTGGACTGCTATCGTGGTTGGTTTCACGATCATTTCGCAGCAGACGACTTAAGCCATGACCGCAGCATGTTCGGCCAAGGAGGACAAGGCGTCGACACTCAGCAAGCAGCTCTGCGGTGCCAGAAGCCGCGCCAAGCGTGCAAGTTGGTGACCAGCAAGCGACAGATCCAGTTTCTCTGTGCGTTCTTGTTGGAGTTTGATCGTCGTGCTGATGAGTCAAATGAGCCTAATGACTCCGTTCTTCAATACCCAGCAGCAAAATCGGACCACGTAGCCGCACATTTGAGCGTGGTGAAGACACATCAGCCGCAGTTCCCGAGCGGCGGGCTCATCATGGACTTTTGCTCGCAAACGCGGTCGCGATATCTCGAGTTGCTCGAGCAAGAGCAAACTGCAGCACAGCCATCGACTGATTCTGACTCCAGCAACGTCGGTCTTGGCACAAGTGGTGCTAAAAGCAAGCAACAACTGTCCTTGCATTCCATGAAGGTCCGAGACATGGTACGCGAGAATATCCACATTTACGAGGACACGAAGAAATTATCACCCCAGTTACGACAGTGGCAGATGTTCCAGCCGCAGCTTTGGAAGCAAGAATTCGTGCCGTGCTGTCTCGATATTGAGTACGACGGTCTTGAGGATATCGATGAAGCTACCAGTGGGAAGGATGCAGTCATTTCAAATAGTCAACCGGAAACCAAAGTGCTGGCGCACGCATCGTTTGTCCACGCGCTCGCTACCACCGGCGTGATCTCGCTTCAAGAATATGCTCAGTTTCTGTCGAAAGTCGAAGACTGGGTTCACACCAGACAGACCAGATTCCATCGGAAACGAAGCTACAAGCGACAACGTCAAGAGATCGGGAAAGGATTGAGTCACGCCGTTGAGAGTTTGCAGCATGAACTACGCTCAGATGAAAGCGAGGCTGCGTTGTTGCCATCGCGAAAGAAAGTTCCACCAGCGCAAATGGAGATGCTCACGTCTGCACTTGAGTCTGCATTAAGCTCCTTGGCGTACAGTGTTGCTGGTTTTGCGAGCCAACCGAACAGTGCTGCTCCGTCAGTATCGCCAATGCGGAGTTTGTGGGGAGATGGATGCATGAAAGTGGTTGGAGTCCTGGGACTCAGTCAACTCGATGCGTTTTTCGCGTACCTGGTGCCTTTGCTGGTGCGAACGTCATCCTCGCAAGACCTCGAATCGAAAGAACTAAAGGGCGAAAGTCAATCGGAGGCCGATGTGCTGGAAGCGTTCACGCAGTTCTGCATTTTGCAAGTCTCGTGGACAAGGTCGCTTCAAGACGAGACCTTGTTGCTCGAGACGAGCTGTCTGTGTGCTGTCTTGGCTGCGCTCCTAGCACGATCAGAAAATGCAAGCAAGAATGATCGCGCGGATTCGGTTCGCTTCTTGCAGCAGATCGACGATACACACCTCGTGGAGGATGGGGGCAGTGACGCTGTTCAAAGCGACTCGCGTAATGAGCGCATGATCAAAAGGAGTCTATTTTACACAAGCATCCTTCGAGCACTTGCTGCCGTATCGATGGATACACAAGCATCGACTGTGCTGGCACTGCTTCATTCTGAGACTCTACAGTCAGGAACGCGTGACTTCGTCTCATGGCTTGTGTTTCGATCGACCATTGCAACGAATCCTTCCCGTGAAGTCCATCTTTCACTCTTGGCGGACAACTTTTGCGCGATATCGCAGATGCGATGGTACAACCAGGTGCTCGATCCAATGAAGAAGATTAAGGATCGCGTGAGATCTCTCTTTGAGTTCGAGTTCCGTTATGGTCTTAAGCTGTTTGGTGAGTCTGATGTGAGGTCACAGCTTGCATCCAACGTTTCTGGCCACACTGAGTGGGTGCAGGCGCAACTGGACGTGGTCGAAGATATCGTCCAGAACCATGCTGCGTCTGTGGAAGATGTGATGGAGTGGCTCATTGAAGCAATTGTTAGCGAGTGCAGTATCAAGAGCGAAGAGAAAGGCGAATTGCTAGAAGCAGACAGCGCGATTGCCCAGATGCTATTGCTGCTGAACGATTTAATGCACAAGGCAAGTGCCCAGAGCCTCACGAGTGACCTCGGATGGAAGAATTCACCATCTAGGTCAAACGAGAGGATTCTCGCTTATTTCATGAGCTCGGTCCAGAAAGCGCGTGAAAGCAGAGACCGAAGACGCTATGTTAGTCACCAGCTTCGTCATCACGGCTTTGAGGTTCTCGAGATCTGTGCTCGCCACCAGTGTCGCGCAATTTCCTCACAAACCGCAAACAGTGCACTTGAGCTGATCAATTACATTGGGGAGAACTACTTCCACGACCAGATCCTACCATGGTCGCTGCTTCGCGCGTTGTTCGTGTACTTGACGCAAGTCCTCGCTAGTGCGACCAGCAGCAGCATGCAAAATGCGATCGACATTCTTCGCAACTGCTCTGTCGCCATCATTTGTCGGTGTGGACTGGAGTATCGCCGTATCCAAGCGCTTGTCCAAGACCCCGACAATCGAACCAACGTACAATTTCTGAGCCTGCTGGAATGGGTGCATCGATTCTGTGACCAAGTGCTTGATCAAGAACCTGCTCAATTTGCCCAGGCGCCAAGCGATACTATCAGAGCTGCCCACAATGCGGTTGATATCTTTCCAACAGAAGTGGAGATTATGAAGTATCGTATTCGTCTTATAAAGCTTTTGTTTCGTTGGAAGAGGATCCCTACTCCTGAGCTGACCACACAAGCACACAAGCTGTCCGCATCTCACCACGAGATCGCTGAGCGGATCCTTCGAGTCTGCCGCTTGGATTCAAGTACTGCTGATACCAAGAACTACACGGATGCACGAGGCAGCATGCAATCGATTGGAGAGGGTGCTCTTGTACTTGTGGGCACTTGCTTCGCTGAAGAATGGGAGCGGGCGCTTCTTGCTTCCACGACGCAGGAATCCAATATGGAAGCCCTCCATCACAGCATTCACCAGCTCGATTTCCAGTTCCAGCTGTGCTGCCTTCACGTGGTTGCAACTGTGTGCCAGCAATCCGCGCTTTTCTCGAAGAAGCTGCTTAGTTCTTGGCGTGAACCCTCGTCCGCATCGTCATCATCGTCATCGCCCATTGCGAATGGTTTGGCTGGCACGATCCTTCTCGCACTTGTGGCGATCATTCTTTTGGATGTGCGACAACTGGAAACGGTTTGCGGCCTTAACAGCTCCATCTGGGTGAACGAGTTTCCTCGAATCGCTCTTCACGTCCACTCCATGAAGACTGGCGCCTTGGACACGTCGGGAACTGGCGACGACGACTCATCGTTAGTACGATGGATCCAGGTGATCACGCACACGAGAAGCTTTGCAGAGCACTTGGTGGATGCGGTGCGTGTCGTACTGCAGTACGGCTTCGCTCATCGCGTCGACATTGTGGACAGTGCGCTCCCGTCTCGCGTCCTTCAAGCGTGGCCGAGTCTCAGCAGTATGGTCCCCCAACTCCATGCGATCACCTTTGACGAATCGAATGAGTTTTGATTTGGTCTTTGTTTCTAACAACATGCATCTATTCTATTTGTCTACTCTATGGCTGGCGATCTTTTTGCAAGTTTGTCCAGCCTCGAAGCTTACAAGATGGTGCGATTCCTGGGATCTCCAGAGCCCGAGGCTGTTTTCGATCGGCCGAGCGTGGACGGATCCCACGTGTGGCGTCTACCCGAGGGCTGTTTGGCCAGGTCTGGGTGATCTGGAGGCGAGGAATGTGCCTCATTTTCGGCCAGCACGACGCTTTTCCGCAGTCGCTTGCCTGCATCCTTGAACTCGAGCTAGAAATGCGGCGGTAGCGACGGCTGCACTTCAGAGACCCATTTCCAGTACTCGTCCTCTTCTTTCCCCGTGTACGGCAAGAGCAAGTGGATGTAGGTCATGCACACTGGACAGGCGCTACGACAATAAACATGCAAAGGAGAAACTTAGGTCAATGCGACACACGAAGCTGCCTAAGTAGCTCAATACCTCCACGCGGATGGCCGAGCGTGGTCAGCGCAGATATCGTGGAGTTTGATGCACATATCGCAGACGCACTTGTGCTGACATGAGAAGAACACGGTCTTTGGTGTGCCGATCTCGCAAAACGCGCACCGCGTGCCGGGTGGGTACGTGCCATCGGGGAGCCGCGTAAACGGTTTGAGCGCTCGGAAATCGCGCGCGAGCTCCCTGTAGTTCATGGCCAGGCGGTGCGGTATCTGTTTGGCGGCCATGAACGACGTCGCGCGCTGGCGGCCATTGTTGGCGTTGGTGTATATCGGCAGCTTATCTTGGGAGATAGTGCCGACGAGGCTGGCGTGTTTGGTATGGACTGGTGACTCGTTGAGTGCTGCCTGGAGATACGAGTTTGAGGAGGACGGCGCATACGACACCGCCGCCACCAGCTGTGAAGATGATGATGATGATAAAGTTGTGCAATGCGACGGACTGTGACTTGGAGGTGGGGAACCGCTTTCAGCATGCTTCGGTACCTCAGTGTGCGCTTGCATCGTGGTTGTCGAAGCGGTTGTCCTGTCGGTCGGATCGGTGGGATTCGTTCCCGCAGTGGGTGGCGTCTGGGCGACGCTCACGGGCGTGAGCAAAGACAAACTGCGCATGGTTATCGATACGCTCGCAGCACTTAGCACTGAAACAAACAGACTTCTTCTTCGAGTGTGAACTCAATTCACGCGTGGTGTTTTTTTCAGAAGCCTTGTCTGTTACGTGAGGCTTTTTTTGGCTCGCAGTTGTGGCCGTAAATAGGAGTGCAATCGCAACATCACCTGGGCACGTCTCCCGCAAACTGCCGTAAGAAGGTTCCACTCACGTAACAGCTTCACGGCCATTCAGTGCGAACGACATGTGAATGTCGGACGCTGCTGCGTTTCGGATAAGATCAAGATCAAGGCTCAACCAGCTGTGACACGAGGGTAACTACCGGTGGACAGCCACGAGTCGCACTGTGATGGACGCTTCTGTCCGACTCCACCTCGTCTCTCTCTCAAGCACGCACACCTAGACGCTGCAAAGAGGAGTGGTTGTAACAGAGGACTTGAGCGAAGATGGCCATGCGCATTCAGAGGCAAGCAATTGGATGGCTACACAACAGATCCCATCCCGAGTGTTGGTCTGTTGTCAGATTTACAGTACCGCATCGCTTCAACTGACACATAACTGATATTTGGTGCAGTACAGTATTGTTGAACCATTGTCCAGCAACAGTTTTAAAACACCTCGTCTAGCCTGAGTCTGAGCCTGGACTCAGACGGCGCCATCTATTGGTGTCCAAGAGCTCACACAAAAAGCAGCACAAGCAACATACCGGTGCAGCAAGAGGATCCGAAGGCGCTGGGCTTTGTGGACGTCCCAGAGAGCAGCAGCCATGGTGTTGATGCGCAGGAAGGACAAGCGGAAGGGGAATGAGGCCGATGAGATCATCGTGGCGAGCGACTCGTCCATCGTCGCAAACAAGGGCGTGCGCTCCCTTGCCGGCGCGCGCACGGGCCGATTCGCTGCCGACATGCGCGTCAACGTCGGCGGCTACGGCCGCGCCGACAAGACGTGGGGCGTGGACCACCCGTGGCACCAGACACAAACGGATCTCTTTAGCTCGATTAGCGCGCGAGACCACATGGAGGAAGGCGATCTCGTGAAGGAGGAGCTGAGCAGCAAGCAGGAGATGAAGGGAGCGAGTCGCGCAGCGCTCAAGAAGAAGAAAAGCAAGCTCAAGAAAATGGGGCTGAGTGCAGCGGAAGCAGCGACAACGGCTGTAGCAGAGATCGAAAAGGCTAAGCAAGAGGCGCTTGCGGCTGCCGCAGCCGAGAAAGAGAGACGCGAGAAGATCGCGGAGGAGAGAAAGAAGAAGAAACAGGCCAAGCGCGAAGAGAACATCGAAAAGGACATTGCAGAGATGGCGCGTCAGGAAGCGGCGCTTGACGAAGCGCTTGCAATTGCGCAGAAGAAAGATGGTGGAAATAGTAAAAAGCGAAAACGTGCGAACCGTAACAAGAAGAAGAAAGCCAAGCACGCATCATCAGAAACGGGCGAGAACAGTGACGACGAAGCGCACGAGGAACACGAGGATCAGGACGGATATGACGTTGGAAGCGACGACAACGAAGATGCTGATGGCAATGATGGAAAGAGCGCGGCACAGTTGGCGAAAGAGGCTGCGTTGAAGAAAGCAAAGAAGGAAAAGCGCGACAAGGAAAAACAGGAGAAGAAGGAGAAAAAAGAAGTGTATGTGGCGTCCGTCGAAGAGAAAGAAGCCGCAAAGAAAGCGGATCTCAAAGCGCGTGAAGCGATCGCAAAGGAGTATGAAGCAGTGACTGGTGCTGAGATCACGACCAAGAGTGGCCTGATCATCCGTGATTCCCGGATTGGGAAGGGTAGACTCGCTGATATTGGCGAAATGGTGACGGTCAAGTACCTGGGCAAGCTGGGCAAGGAAGGTCTGGTGTTTGGCAAGGGCATGCTCACCACGAATTATGGCACAGGCTCGGTCATCGCAGGCTGGGAAGAAGGGCTGGCGACGATGCGAGCCGGCGGTCTCCGTTTCCTGACGATCCCATCGGAGCTCGCGTACGGCGAGAGCGGCAAGGGCGGCAAGATCCCGCCGAACTCGACGTTGTACTTTGAAGTCGAGCTCGTGCGCATCGGCAAGCGCAAGCGCGAAGCCGTCGGCAAGGACGAGATGCCGCTGCCGAGCGCGTTCCAGCGCAAGCGCATCAAGGAGAAGAAGCCCGACGAGAAGAAGACCAAGCAGGGCGGCAAGAAGCGACGACGAAAGAACAGCGTGTGAGTGCAGCCAGCGCCACAGAGAAACGCATTTGCATAACAAATATGGTGCATGGATTGAATAGATAGTCGCAAATTGCGTGTTGTTCCAACCGTCCATCTCATTCGATTTGGTGCGTCGCACTGGTAGGTACTGTACCATCAAGTGAATGGAGCTCCTCGCGCGCCGTTTCAAACAGTTTCACGTGCTTAACTTCGATCTGATTGGCTTGTTAACCATACAAACTGTCGCTGATTGGCTGTATAATACCTAAAATCAGTGCACCACAGAACTGTTGTGCCCAGCAGACGCTCGTTGCACAAAGGAAGAAATTCTTTGTGGCACAAGAGAGAAGTCGCGCGAAAATGGTGGCGATGCTGCCGCCGCGGAGCACGTCGACGCGCGTCGTGACGCTGCTGATCGACAACTACGACTCGTACACGTATAACCTCTACCAGATGCTCGCGCAGGTGAACGGCGTGGCACCCGTGGTGTTCCGCAACGACGACTTTGGGGGCGACTGGCACGAGGCGTGGCTCGCCTTCCAGGACCACGTGCAGCGCCAATTCCCCAAGAGCGAGGCCGAGAGCGTCGTCAAGGTGAACCTCGTGATCTCCCCGGGACCAGGCCATCCGGGGACGCCCAGTGACTTTGGGATGTGCGCCGACGCGATCCGCTGCGCGCAAGTGCCGCTCTTTGGCGTGTGTCTCGGCCACCAGGGGCTCGCGCAAGTGTACGGCGGCAAGGTCGTGCACGCGAAAGAGGTGATGCACGGCCGCACGAGTCGTGTTTACATTGAAGTGAACAAGCAGAAGTTGCATCAGCAAGGCGAGCAATCGATTGCGTCGCTGTTTTCGCACGTTCCCGATGGCGTGGAGGTTGTGCGGTACCACTCGCTGGTCGTGGACGAGCAATCGTTGCCGAGCGAGCTCGTCGTGACTGCGCGCACGGACGACGGCGTGGTCATGGGGTTGCAGCACACGACCAAGCCGCAGTTCGGCGTGCAGTTCCATCCCGAAGCCGTCTGCAGTGCGTTTGGCTACCAGAT
>VFIW01000130.1:0-115067 GCA_006386115.1 Globisporangium splendens
GAAACTACATCATAACAAAATGCTGCAGGAAAATGAAACATGTCATGTTCAATAGAAGAGCTTACTGAACACGACCAAGCATCGAAATTAAGACATATTTGTTGCGTGCACTGTATGAGCTGGGGTGCACAGCATTCTCGAAAAGCCACACTGCATCCAGCTCTTGGAGAACAGCAGAAGACAGGTTCTCTGATGTGTCGTCTCGATTACGATCACGACCCGATCTTCGTCCAACAAACTCTTGAACGTGCCATGGTTTATTTCCACCTTGCGTCAGTGCTGCCCTCTCTTCTCGGTACCAATTTTATTAACTGGTTGATGCGCATGTGTGGACGGCAGACGAGGTGATTCAACGCTCACTGCCATGTGGTGGAAGACTTGTCTCCTCGTTAAATGCCCTGATGAACCCAAACAGCGCCTTCCATCCGTCTCCCCAATTTAGCTCCACTCAACTCTGTAGGAGAGACACTTGCTACATCGCTTTGTGTTTGTCCTCTACGAAACCTGAAAGGCTCATTTACTAATCTCCGTCCTCCCTCTCAGATCAGCCGTCTAAGCCAAGATCTTCCAGTGGATACCACGTTTGCAATGGCGCAAAATACCATAAGGAAGATGAGCGACCGTGAGCTCAAAACTAGCCTCGACGCATTCCTTGTGCCGAGTATGATGGACCTCAACGTTTCAGACGCCTTCGATATCATCAGCAACCTGTGTCACGAAATGAGGGAAAGTGAGCTCCTCTGCCGACGACTGCCTACGCGATTGCTGTTCCTGCGGAGCCACCTAAGCGAGCTTCATGGAGCCAGGAAGATTCCTTCGTTCGCCAACACGCTGGGTCATGTCATTGCGTTTTTGAAGAAGTACTCAACCAAGAAGCTCCTGCAGAGGCTTGCGTCGAATCGAATCATCGTTGGACGTGTGCGCGCGCTCCACAAGGAGATTGACGAGCTCTTTGTGGCAAGCAACCTCTCCAACGCCCCCGAAATGACCGCTTGGAAGCAGCATTGGGAGCAAGACGTCGCCAGTCAGCGGTCTCTTCTCGAGCAACTCACATCTAGTTCTCAAGTAGCGACCGAGTTGTCAGCAGAGTCATTGGAGGAGGCACTGACAGAGATCAAGTTTGAAATTGACGGCAAGATGAACAGCCACGAATTCACGGATTTGATGGCCAGAGTGCTGCAGAGTGTGTCGATGCGTATGGGGCTTCCACCAATTCCACAAGTCCCACGTTGGTATATCCGACGTGATGACATCGTGCTTGCCGATGAACCCTTTGACTGCGGTTCGTTTGGCGAAGTGCACAAAGCAAAGTGGGGAGCAGATAAGACCGACGTGGCCGTCAAGAGTCTCTACTTGGACACTCCTGATGCGCAGACATCGTTTCTGAAAGAAACAAAAGTCTGGCATGAGTTAAGCCATCCTCATATCATCAAGATGCACGGTGGATGCCACGTCGGCAAGCCCTTGTTCTTCGTCTCTGAACTTGCACCAGAAGGCAATTTCGCTCAATTTTTCGAGCGCAGCGAAGACAACAAGCACCAGATGTGGAGATTGTTCTACGAAGCGGCTCAGGGTCTCTTGCATCTTCACACACAGACCCCAGTGATCATTCATGGAGACATCAAGTGCAACAATATGTTGGTCGGACCTGGTCTGACAGCAAAGCTGTGTGATTTTGGGTATGCCTTCATCCGGACGTTGTCTGTCGGCAAGAGTGTCAAAGAGCAGCCCAGTAACACCCGCTGGAAAGCACCCGAGTGCTTGCTTGGCCAAGGCGTGGAAGCGAATCCAAGCCCCGAATCAGATACTTATTCGTTTGGAATGAGCATTATCGAAGCTGTGACTGGAGAGGCGCCTTACGGCATGATAGATGACGACGCGATTATCAATCGAGTGGCTGATAAAAAAGGACACCCACGGCCTGAAACAGGTTTTACAGACAAACAATGGCAGCTCGTTCAGGGAATGACTGCGCATGACATAGAGGATCGCATGAGTCTGGAAAGTGCGGTTGAGGTGCTGAAAGAAGAGATGGCGGTCGAAGAAAGCTCAAGGAGATGAAGGAACACAAACCGGCGAAGGCGCTGCAAGAGTATTTGATTACAGCCAGCGAACTCCCATTGCGTGCCCACCTGCAGGGAAACTCCCGGGCATCAGCCAATTTCTGTGGTGAATGTGGAGCAAAGCTTCTGACAGCAGTTGGACCCAACAGCAAAGCGTCACCATTGCTTGATCCAGCACATGGTGCATTGGACGCTTCTACGAAGGAAAAACATCATGAATCCGTGTTGGCATTGCTTGCCTTCGCCACTGATTTCAACCATAACTTACCTGGACAAGATCAAGAGAGCAGAGGAGCAACGTCTGATAGGCGCAAAGTGTTATCGGGAAGTCAAGACTGGGATAATAGCAGTACAAGTATTGGGCAGCGATCGGTGTCATACGCCAGTGAGGCTCAAGTTGTTGAAGAATATCAAAAGAACCTCCGCATACTGTGTCATCGCGTGCGCGAGAACGAAGGCTTGTCGATGCGCATCGTATCTGAATTTGTTTGGGCGGTGTCATCTCTGTGCCAGAATACTGACGTGCCTCAAGACACGGATGCAGTCGAGATCAAAGAGCTCCACACCGCGCTGGTCGGTTTTCTGAAGCGAAGCACAGAGCCCAAGAACATTTTCTACCATGTGGCTAGCAATCGAGAGGTGCTGAGCACGTTGAACAATCTCCATAGAAAAGTGCTTGAGTTCGCGCGAAGAGTTGCCAACTTACCTAACAAAGATCAGCATGACTGGAACAGCAAGTGGCTCGAATGTCGGCAGATCAGAGAAGCGCAGATGCAGTATCAACTCAAAGAAACACGAAACGTGCAGGAGATTCTGCCAGATCGCGCGTCTCAAATGGAAGCCTTAACCTTCCTCAAGTACGAGCTCGACAAGTCTCCCAACGATCGACTGGTTTCGGACGCATACAAAAAGCTTTCTTCTCGGCTAAACACCCCAGACGTGAGTGTTCCGAAATGGCTGATCCCGCGATACGAAATCCAGGTCACCAACGAAACTCTCCAAGCCGACGGCACATTTGGATCTGTGTATGTTGGTACTTGGAATCAACCAATCGCGAATACTTCTGTGACGGCAAACACTGTTGCTGTCAAAGTGTTGTTGATGTACGGTCTGGGAGGAGCTGCGGCGCAGCAGTGCTTTCTTGCCGATGTCGGCAAGTGGTTCGCACTAGAAGAACATTCGAATGTTCTGAAGCTGCACGGGGCTTGTCATGTTGGCTCTCAGGCTTTTTTGGTGGCTGGTTATGCCGGACATGGGAATCTCATGCAATTTGTGAGCAAATTGACGACCTTGGATCCCCCATCTTACGAAGCTCAAATTTGTGATCTGTTTTACCAAGCGTCACAAGGATTGGCATTTCTACATAGCCAAGGTGTGTTTCATGGCTATCTCCGATGCAACAACTTGCTGGTCGCTGACGATGGTACCGTCAAGGTCGCGGATTTTGGTCTCGACGATATTCGCAGCGCTGTTGGTGCACTGGGCCACGCCAATGCTCAACACCTGCTGCAATGGCAAGCTCCAGAGCTGCTCGAGTGCAGCGGTAATGCTAAATCAGCTGCCTCTGACGTGTATTCGCTGGGGATGTGTCTCATAGAGGCTTGTGTCCGCGGTCCGCCTTGGGGGGAGCGAGATGACTGTTTTGTGCTGAGCGAGGTACTTGCAGGCAGACTACCAGAAAAGTCTACGGAGATGCCAAGTATTGTTCGGGACTTGGTGCATCAGATGTGCAAATTTGATCCCAGCGAGCGAATTAATCTAGATCAAGTGATCGAGCGCTTTAGCGAACTCGGAACAAAATGAGTCAAGTTGAGGTCATTGGAACAGTAAGCAAAGGCGCGGCCTTGCTGCTCGACTTCGCTGTACCTGGTGTTGGTACAACCACCGCCGTCGCGCTGACCTGGTGTTGGTACAACCACCGCCGTCGCGCTGACCACGTTGGCAAGCCTCTGCATAGAGATGAAAGAGAACAAGGATCTTTGCAATCAAGTGACACAACGAATGCAAGTCCTGTACAAAAAGATTCAGGAGATTGAAGATGTAGGAGTATTGCGCCACAATGGAGTGTTACCGCATTTCGGAGAAGAGATCTCCAAGCTGCAGCGATTCATGCTCGAGCACAAGAACAAGAATACTCTGGCACGATTGCTCGCGCGACACCAAGTCGAAAAAGAGATTCTCAAGTTTCACACAAATATCGACTCGCTGTTCCAAGTGCTGAACCTGAACCACATCGCAGAGTCTGCAGTGTGGCGAGTCAAGGCCGAGGAAAATGAACGCGAGGCAGCCGCGTGGCGCTCCAAGTACGTCGAAAATGAACGCGAGCACTTCAACACGCTAAAACGGATCGCAAGCCAGAACCGAGTCATCATTTCCGAGATGCGAGGACGAGCGTTGGTCGAAGCGCTCACGGAAATGAAGTATGTGATCGAGAGCAATGACGCGCAGCTATCGCCCGAGTATTCTGTGGAGCATATCGCGTTGATCCGCAAGACGTTCCAGTCGGTGGTCAGGACGTCCAGATCCAAGGTCAACAAGATTCCGTCCTGGTATTTTCCGAGCGACCGCGTCAAATGTGACGAGGAGCAATTTGACGAAGGCTCGTATGGAACAGTGCACAAGGGGAAGTGGAAGGGCTCTGATGTGGCTGTCAAGCGTCTGCTTCTGGAGAATGACGAGGTCGAGAAAGCGTTCTTTAGAGAGGCAGAGATTTGGTCGAAACTGAACCATCCGTACGTCCTCCGACTACTTGGCGCCTGTCATGTGTCGACGCCGATGTTTTTCGTGAGCGAGTACTGCACGAATGGCAACTTTGTGACGTACTTTCAAAAGCCCGAGAACAGGCGCTACCTGTGGACACGTTTCCTCGAAGCTGCTCAAGGTCTCAGCTACTTGCATTCTGAAAGGGTGGTCCATGGCGACCTCAAGTGCAACAACATCCTCATTGGCAACGACGGCAAGGTCAAGATTTGCGATTTTGGGTTCGCATTCATCCGAAGTCAGTCGGTGGCACTGAGTGCGAAGGCGCAGACCGACGCAGTGCGCTGGAAGGCGCTCGAATGTCAAGAAGGTCTGACCCAGGACAACTCGACCCCGCAATTCAAGTCTGACGTGTACTCGTTTGGGATGTGCATCATTGAGGCTGTGAGTGGTGAGGCTCCGTGGGGAATGCTGAGCGACGACGAAATCCTGGATTACCTCAACGATGGAAACGCTCACCCACGCCCGACTGGGTTCACTGACAACGAGTGGGAGTTGGTGGAAGCGATCACCAGAGTGAATCACGAGGAGCGAGGGTCTCTAGACTATGCCGTCAAGGCGCTGAAGAAGCTTGCCGAGGAAGAGAAGAAATTGCACACCTGTCAAAACTGCGGCGACATAGCTGCAATTTCTGCCAACTACTGCAGTAAATGCGGAACTGCTTTCAAAGCTCCTTGCTTTGAAAGCAACTCTAAACTCGCTGAAAGCAACTCCACGCTCAATGAAGCCAGCTCCACACTCGCTGCGTAGTTAGCTCCGATCGATATTGTGATTTGTAATGGTTATATTGTCGATTCTTTGTAGCCGTCAGACAGTGAGGTGGGGGACACATTGACTGCTGAGCGCCGCACATAACTGTTTAACATTTGTGGGAAGTCCCGGAGCGCAGTTGCATTCAGCATCAACTCCTAGTTGAAATTCCGCAGAAGAGTATTCAGGAGAATGGATATTGTAGGTCACGTTGATGCACCTAATATACCTCACCTTATTGTCATTTAAGCTTTACGCATATGCCGAGAAAAATGCATTACCGAAAAGATGAAAAGCTGAGTTATTTATCGCGAGAATAACAGCCGTGCACCTGTTTCATCACCTCTTCGCTGGCGCCGCATTTTGGCCATCTTTAGGTCTGATGCTTCAAACAGCAAAGGAATCACGCGTTCCAGGTTATTTGTGCTTTCTGCTGTGACATCGAGGAATGCAATGAATTCCTCTGTGGCTGCTATTTGTGTGGACACTTCAATTATCGCTCCAGTCATGCAGTAATACTACACCGCTTTCCAAGCAGACCGAGGCGCTTCTCGTTTGGATTTGATTTGAGGGTCTCCTGTGTTGGTTGATAATGTTTTAATGCAATTCACTCATCGCATGGTGGCAAAAGCCTATATTGCACGTTCATATGAATGCCGCAGCCTTCAAAAACGAAATGAGCCCTCCGCGGCGTTTACCTGTTGTTTTTCGATGGTGGATCACGCGGCAATCCAGGACCAGGAGGGACTGGATCCATTATCGTGCGTGTCCATAAGGACTCGCACACAGCCAGTTTAATTTGGGCCGCGAGCATGGCGTATAGCAGGAAGGACACGACCAACAACTTTGCCGAGTACTGGGTCTCATACACGGACTCCGAGAAGCCCAACGCAGTCACTTCGAACCGTTGTACGTGATTGGAGACAGTGCGCTCATTATCTCCCAACAGCGAATGCATCGGTCCCCTCGACAGCACCGACTGGCACGTTTATACCTGACAAGTCGACGACTCGCGGATTGCATCGACATCCGAGGATGGTACCATCACTACCGTGCCTTCAACAAGATGGCGGACTCAGCTGCCAACCTAGCCATGGACACCAGAACCTCAACGCAGGTTCACTTCCCAACTCAAAGAGCTGCTTTCAACAATCTCACCCAGGATCTTGACAACGACGTCATGCATTGGCTTATGCGAAGTTCGGAAGACCCAAGGTCATTGGACAACACAAGGCAGCCTCACATAGGACCAAGAGAACATGCCATCCTGGTCAAAGATTATTTAGCATTCAGAAGTGATCTATTGCAATCCGCGCTGTAGACACATTTACACTCCTAGATGAAATTCGTAATGAAGATTAGGTAGGAGAATGGATATTGTAGGTCACGAAGATGAACCTAAAGATGGCGGACTCAGCCGCCAACCTAGCCATGGACACCAGAACCTCAACGCAGGTTCACTTCCCAACTCATCGAGCTGCTTTCAACAATCTCACCCAGGATCTTGACAACGACGTCATGCATTGGCTTATGCGAAGTTCGGAAGACCCAAGGTCATTGGACAACACAAGGCAGCCTCACATAGGACCAAGAGAACATGCCATCCTGGTCAAAGATTATTTAGCAGTTAGAAGTGATCTAGTGCAATCCGCGCTATAGACACATTTACACTCCTAGATGAAATTCGTAATGAAGATTAGGTAGGAGAATGGATATTGTAGGTCACGACGATGAACCTAATTATACCTCACCTTATAAAGAGAAATAAATAAAGAGATCACGACGCGACGGAGTCAAGCAAACAACTCTCTCACCATCGTGGCGTCTTGAGTTTCCAAGAATGAGACTGCACAAGAGACCATTCTTGGGCTCAAATTAGACTTCTGGGTCGCGTTTAGAAATAGGATGACTTGAAAACTCTCGATGTGCACGAATAATGATTTCGCCGTTGCAACCCGATACAAGAACAGATTGCTGTAACCAGCGTGCTAAGCCTACTTTTTTGTGAGCGGCGAAAAATAAAACTCGAATGTGTTTGATCGCGAAATGCAAACAGTAGTTTTGCCAAAGACTGCCAGTTCCAGATGAGTTTTCTGCGTCATGAGAACATTGCGATGATGGCTCGTCGACCGATTGCGCAGTTGTCGAACGACGAGTGGCGCGCAGCGCTGCAGCAGCAGATCGACGAGAAAAAGGCGCGAGAGCAGCAGAAGCGCGATCGGGACGCTCTCGAGGATGATGAGAGAGAGAGAGAAGGCAATTCCATTTAACTTATGATCTACATATAGTTTAAGAATTCCTGAGTCTCATTAACACTGCTGAGAGTGAGGTGTTTCTATGTTTTGACGGTGTGGCACCGATATCATTGTCGAGCAGAACTGCGACTTGGGACATAAGAATTTGATCGTTCCCCCGCGATTCGTCGGTGAGTATCTTCGCACTCTTGGAGTTCATTGCCACGTTGGCGAGAAGATCGGCCATTTTGTTTTGTTCTC
This sequence comes from Globisporangium splendens, assembly GCA_006386115.1. NCBI lineage: Eukaryota > Oomycota > Peronosporomycetes > Pythiales > Pythiaceae > Globisporangium > Globisporangium splendens. The sequence continues at coordinate 8,069 of VFIW01000130.1, forward strand.
GTTTTGTGTGATTCCAGGAGGTCCACGCAAAGTTGGCGATGATTTGGTTTACCCGAACTGCTAGTGGCTGCAACTCGGTCTGGCGTATTGAGGCGAACCCGTTCTGGGCTGCGATAATCATTTGGCTGTCTCCGAAGACTTCCAACTTGACTTCATAGTGCTGTAGGTAGTGTGCACTGTATGCCAGGCCATCTTTCAGCGCGCTGTATTCGCACCGGTTGTTCGTGACTTCTGGTCCCATGTACGCGTAACCGCATGCTTCGAGTTCCCATCGATTGCTACGTTCATTCAGGAAGGTGAGTGCCCAGCCACTGCCTCCTGGACCTGGCTTGCCGCGTGCACCTCCATCGAAATACAAACGCGCCGTCGACCATGCTTCCAGTTGCCGCGACAAGTCTTGTCTCTCCAGTACGCTGAGCAGTTGGCTCAGGCAAGTTGCATTGATCTTTTCTCCTTTGAGCGTTCTCATCCGATGAGCCACAGCCCGCATTTGCATCACACACGCTGTCCACACACGCAGGGTGCTTTCTTCGATAGTGACGCGCTGCCGTTCATGCACTATTTCCACTCTCGTTCTCCACAGCAATTCTGGGATGCTTGATGTGATGATAAACCAGAGTTTCTGTAGTGCTGTCGAGTGTTCCGGAGTAATGAACCCGAAGTGCTTTTCCAATTCCCGGAGCAAAGATCGTTGACCTGGCGGGGCTGAGCGGCTAGCAATATGAGGCAGGAAGAGATTGAGTGCTTGCTCCGTCAATGCTCGGCCAATCCATCGCCCGAGGAACGCCGTCCACGCGGCTTGTGCTCGCTTGCAACTCCAGACTATGTGTTAGATAGTTTCTTTTGTCTCCCCACATCCGGCATTGCTTGGACACGCCGAAGACTCGATCCTTCCCGGATGGAACAGGTTGAGCTGCATCGTAGAAATCCGGTATGTCGTCCACATCTGATACGGTGTAAGACATCCTCGTTGTTTCCATAGATCTGCTGGTAGCCGATACTGCACATGACTGTACCACTGGTCAGTTTTCGCGACTTCGTTGAGCTTGTCTACGAGTCCTCCGAGGTCTCGATACAGCTTGCTGTGCAGCCTCCGTGTTCGTGCTCGGTCAATTGTCTTCTGGATGCTGTTTGGGGGAGTACGTTCATGCGCCAGCCATGGACAGTGCGTCGTGAACGGGTGCGGTTTGAGTGTCCACCCTGTGGTTTTTATTTCTTCTTCGATCATTGCAACGTCTTGTTGGCAGGTAGCATCCCCTGTCCAGTCGGTCACTGTCCAGAGAACTCCGTTTGCTTGCCGGTGCATCTGAATGTAGTCCGTGTTGCTCCTCTCCGATACTGGCACCGCGGTGATGGTTCCCATGCCGTTGCTGATCCACTTGTACTCTCGTTTTGTGTGTTTCCTGCTCCACGGCTCCTGGTGACTGAACTCTCGAGGATGACGAAAATCCCTTGCGGATGTACGAAGCCCATCCTGAGCGCAACAGTCACTTCGTAGGTGCTGAGCCACAGAACGGCTCAGACGAGACTTGGCAAGAGCGCAGGGTGAGCTGGTCGGAGCAAACTTTTGTACGTCTGGGGCGTCGCAATGTGCAGCAAATGTCGACCCAAGAATGGCGCGAGGCGCTCGAACAGCAAATCCGCGAGGAAAAAGAGCACGAACTGCAACAGAAAGAAGCTCGCGATGGCATGAACTCTGTACGTCGAACGAGCCAAAGTGCACCTTCAGCCCAGGACCAAGCTCACACGTTTCCTGAGAAACCACAACTGGAATCAGGAAAACGTGTGGTGACGACGTCGGGGTCGATGCCTGGCGGAGCTGGAAGGAAACGCGTCGGGATGCAAACGCACGAAGAGCATCTGAAGCAGATGCAGGAACAACTCGAGCTGAAAAAGGTAGTATGTCCGAGAAAATTCTGGTCTGCTGCGTATTTTATGAGGCTTGGATCTGATCGATTGTGCTCATTTGCTCTCGATCAATGGTGAAGAAATTCGAGCAAGACGCGCTCGAGTACAAGAAAATGCTTTGTCAACAACGTAGGCGTTCTCTTGAGGAAGATGACGCACAGCCGCTTCAATGCTCAACTGAGAATCCTTCGAACGTGGTTGCAGTGGAACCAATGGTGTCGTCACTTGGATCTCGGCAGAACAATCACGCTCAGGAGAATCAGGCACCAGAGGAGTCGATTTCATCACCACCGGAGCAAAAATCATCGACAGAGGATTCCACGGCAGGGAATCAATTCGGACCGGAATCGTCGGACAATTTCGAAGCGAAAGACTCTGCAGACACACCAGGGATAGCGAATTCGATGCGACCTTCAGCGCCAGTCGTAGTAGCAGATCCCATTGCGCTTGCGAAAGTTGTGGACTTTTGCGAGGAGCTAAAGCGGCAAAACGAAGACGTCAAGAAGCAACTGGTCGAGCAACATTCCGTTCTCGCGAGCTTGAAAAGTAGCCTCATTGTCGCACCAGAAACAAAGAAGAAGCGTGCTGCAGCCAAGCCATTGTCGTCCACTCCTGCATCGCATCCTACAGCAGCAACTGTTGAGAAATCACATGGAGTCGCAAGTCCTATTCCTTTCTTACGACAAAGGAGCAGCTTGCCGAGAGAGATGAAAGCTGTGGATGCCAAGCAGCGCGATCTTCAACTCGAAAGTAAGGTTCTGGAAGCAGCCTTCGGGTAACACCCTTGATACGAGCACGGCCACAGAAGGGTGAGAGCAAAATTCCCTTTCCATCGAACGCCAATGCCGTTGTGGCCGGTGAACAAGGTACGGCACCAGTGCCAACAGCGGCAATGCCGATTTTCATGGCCCAATCAAAAGATGACCTCAACGACCAGCTACAGGACAAGCTAACAATGCCGCTGCCCCAGCCGTCACATGCGCCAGCTGCTAACAAAGTTGTCGATGATAATGAAGAGCTTGCGTGTGAAGAAAAGGAAGCAAAAGCCGAGCTTGATTCCAAGGATGCCGAAGACGCCAACGATGAATTAGCGGAGCGTCATTGCCGAACCGACAGCAAGAATGACGATGACGACGAGTGCACTAATGATTCCAGAAAGAAACATGGACTGGAGCATCACACTGTCGAGTTTGACAGTGATCACGAGAGCACGGACGAGGAGGAAGAGCTTCAGATCCTACACACAAGCGCTCATTTGGAGAGAGTTGATTCGGCAAAACTGGTTTATAGTTCCTGGGAGGAAGACGACGTTCCGCTAGGAGGCGAGAGCAAATTTCTGCACTGTGACGCGAAATCAGTCGACAACGACAATGACGACGAGGAGGACACTTTTGAAGCCAAAGGCGAGATGAAAAGCTGCAACTCGTCATTTATTCTCCTGGACGGTGGCTCAAGCTCGCTTGTACCCGTTGACAAGTCTCTTGATAGTCTATTCATTCCAGAATGCCAATAAAACAGAATAATCAGTTATGAATAATGACAACAGAGACGGAGACAGAGCAGACTCGGTCTTCGTTTTCGATTATCGCACCTGCGAAACATTGTATCGCTCAGGGACGTGCTTTGCGGCGATCTTGCGACGAAGACCGTCTTCGTCTGCAGCGCCGGGAGTACTCGCCACCTCGGCTTGGACTTCGGCTCCGAGTTCGGTTCCGACGTCTTCGATCCCAACTGCTGTTTCTAATTGGACTTCGGCTGCTGCTACTGGTGCAAGCTCGTTTCACTCGCTTCCGTCTACCTCGCGAGTTGGATCTGAACCGTCGATCCCATTCCCGATCTTGAGTTTGTCTGTGGTTCCGTCTTCTATCAGGACGGCTGCTGCGAGACCGCGACTTTCGCGGGGCACTGCTGCTTCGACTCGAGCGCCTCAGCGATATTGATCGAGATCGACGATGACGAGTGCGTATTGAGTCAATGCTTGAGCTACTCCAGGATCGCTTTCGACGGCGTTCATGCGAATAATTGTGACGATCACTTTGCGTGATGTGCTTGTCAACCGCGGCTAGAGTCTCGCCAGCAATCGTACTGCAACCTTCTCGAGCATCCGCAATAACAGCTTGGTCCTGCACGCTCTCTGCTTTCTTCTTCTTCTTCTCGCCCGCCATTTGCACTTTCACGGGTTTCCCAAGAATCTCCATCGCGTGGTCGCCGCTCTCTTTGGCGTCTTCAAACGCATCGACGGCTCGTTGCGCGGCCTCGCGGGTCTCAAAGTGTACAAACGCAAATCCAGGTGGCTGACATCCCGCATCCATTACGCGCACATACACACAGAATAATGAGATGAGCATCAGACACAACAGCTATCAGACAGCATGAGGGTGGTCGTCGCTCCCCCGCAGCCATTCATCCGTCTTCCGCACCTTCCGCGCGACCCAGATGGAGAGGATGACGCCGAACTTCACAAAGAGCTTCTCCAGGTGCACTTCGTTCGCCTTCGGCGTCAAATTGCCCACGTAGATGCGGCTCCCGTCGCGCGCGGCGCCGTCGTCTGCATCGTGGCTATCAGCACTTGTGGCCATTTTGGTTTGGAAAAGGTCCATTATGGCGCACAATGGATCTGTACCGTGATCGCGCCTAATACAAGGGCGATTCACATGAGGGTGCTGTATTCGGTCCTAAGCGGTACAGTTGGAAAGATCTTTGGTATACGAGCATTGAAGACACTAAGAGGAAGGGAAACTTCGAGCGAAAAGGACCAAGTTGAAGTCGACCACTTGGAGACTTCGATACCAAAAAAGTGAAATTGAAAATCGTGAAAAAAAAAAACGAAGACTATGGGTTCAACCGAGTAAATGGGCTGGAAGTGGCCGTATGTGCTCCATTTCTGACTTTCCAGAGTGAATTTCTGTGTCCTATGGTGCTGTGTCAATGTACCGTATTGGTGTGTTGTTCAATACAAAAACTGAGTCAAAAGCAGGCATCTCTCTCTATCTCGTCATTCGAGTCAGCTGCAAGAATGTCTCTCGTCTGGTGTGTCCATTCCTTTTTGCGGTCGTGACTGAGTTCTGTTGGAAAAGATCGAAGGGTTGCAAGCGTGGATACAGAGCAACTGTGTGGTATTTTGGCTGGGAAAAAACGTACAGTTGTGGAATCTTCGATGGGGAGAGAGGGGATGGATGGATACATTCAGTGCACCATGTAAACTGTATTTGATCCAACATTTGATTTTGAAAGTGAGGTATATTTAGGTTCATCGTTGTGACCTACAATAGCCGAATTTTATTGATGAGTAGGAATTAGAGGGCTGGGTCTTATTGCCCCCCATGGGGTCCCACCGCTACCCCTGATTGGGCCCGAAGAACATCGAATTTCCGCTTGTTGAAAATCCCGCTCCGAACGGGACTCGAACCCGCAATCAACAGCGTAGAGGTCAGAATGATCCAACATGCTGGTGCAAGATATGGTGCTTCCGCTGTGCGTCAATCTGCTACTGTTCTATTTATCAGGGAAACCAGGAAATCGATCCAGTGGCGTTCGAGGTCCGCCCTGTCTCTTCGGCAAGCCATGTTGCAGTGCTTTGGTGGATTGTACTGGATCTTCTGACTGCACTTTCGTTCGCGGCTGCTTTCCCCTGCACCCGACTTTCCCCGAGCTGGCCCATTCCGCAATCTCCCTTCGACTGCGCACTCGCACACAGATTCAGAGCACGCGACTCGCTCCAAATGCGCGCGTTTGCTCCGCCCAGCGGGGTTTATTGGCGAATGACGGGGGTGCTGCTCGCATTGCGGCCGCTCTCGTGTCTCTTCACAGGCATCGAGTTGATGCTGCTAGTGGCGCTTGCATTCACATTCGATCGAGCAGCGAGAACAAGTGCTTTGTCGGCCGAGCGAGATGTTCCGGCCAAATCGCAATGTGAAGGAGGCTCCATCCAAATCGTGCACAGCACGGTGGAAGGTCAGTCAAGTGTGGCGAAATTGGCAGCGAAGACACTGAAAAGCGACTTCATTGGTGTTGCACATTGCATGGAAAACATGGACTCACAATTCCAAAGAAGCCGAGCGTGTGACGAGACATCGTCTTGCATAACAGACTTCGAGTCTGTGGATACGTGCTCGACGACGACGGACATGGGAGACATTTTCCTGTCACCAATTCCACCAGAGAGTTCCCCCCAAGAACCGGAAAACGATCTTTACAGTCCAGAACTCAGTTTCCCCAGTCTTTGCATGTCTCGATGCTCGAGTGAGCTCGCACATAGCATTGTGTTCGCTGATGCGTGCGGTGATCTTCATATTCGCCGTGATGTCGTGTAGGTGCCAAGCCCTCCTGACTTCGCATTAGCTTGCCTTGATCTGAACTGACAGATTGCTGTGTTTTCCAGATTCAATGTTTTGAAGGCATGGCGAAAGTGCAGCATAAGGCTGTCAGTGTTGACTGGGGAGCTCTTCGTTCATCGGAAAACGAAACTTCCTCCACAGGTGTTCCCATTATCTCGTTTCACAGGCGCATCGATCCACTCGAAAAAGCACAACACTTTCGAGGTACGAGAGTGTTGTACAGCAAAGCGTTTGTGGATTGGAGCAAAACTAACGATCGCATGTCTTGCAGGTTGCATTTGTTGGCCATCTGCCCCTTTGTTTTCGTGCCACCACACCGCGTGAAGCCGAAGTATGGGTGAAGGCACTGGAATATGCGAAAGAAGTCTCGTGGCAGCTTTGAGCGTCATTGGCCGCATACCTTTTCGATCATGCCATCATCCGACGGTTCCCACTTTTGATGCGATACATGTGATCGTTGTTCCTGTCAGTCTGTCGTCGTCGTAGCTACTTATTTATCAGAGTTGGTACTTGTCGTCTGCCGCTATCGCCGCGGTTCATGCTGTAGTTACTTTAGTGTTGGTGTTACTTAATCTTGCAGGAACATGCTCTGCCAAGAAGGAGCGAACAACCGTTTTGTGATCCGCAACATTCCATTTCTCCATGTCGTCAACATGATGACTGCCATTTTCCTCTCATCTAGCAACCGCTTGAGACCATCATTCCTGTAACCTCCAGCCTATACCATCACTCACCTTCTCCAGTTGTTCAATCGAGGGAGGGAGGGGGATTGTCCAGAATCAACAACGAGTTCGGATTCCGCATTCAGGAATTGCCGACGCGGTGGTGAAGCAGCGATGGAAGGCGGCGAAGCAGATTATCAGAAGGACATTGATGCGCTCGAGCGGATCCTGTTCCGCCTAGCAAGCGTCACGGATGAGCGCATGCTGGAAGTGCTCCAGTCGTTGCTCCCGCAGCTGCTGAAGCTCTTCCCGAGCGAAATGAGTGCGCCGCTGGCAGTGCAGCTCAAAGACAAAGTGCGTACTTGCGTTTTGTTTCTTCCGTGTATTGCCGTGACCGACGCACTGTTCTTACGTACATATGGGCAATGGATCCTGTGCGTTTTGTATGCTTGGACTGCAGATTTTGCAGGTTGTTTCCCATGTGAAGACTCGATTGCAAGCGCTTCTGCACCCGAAGTTGCCTATTCAAGCGCTCGGAGAGCTGCTCCAGGAAACGAATCTGTCGGTGTTTACGCACAACTTTGCGTTCATGTTTATCGGTACGTTGTAACGAATTTTGGGACTGGAAAGCCGTGAATGTGGGAGATTGTGTGGCTTACTTGGCTGCTTATTGCGAATTTTGCTGGTTCCGACAGAGATTGGATTTGTCGCGGCGTCACAAGAAGAGCGCGGCCACGTTCTCGCTGCGATTTTCAAAGCACTGGCGGCGTACACGACATCACAGCAAGAAATATTCTTTCGACTGTTGATCCGTGCGCTGCCGATCACTGGTAATGCAGTGTACCCACCTCCTCCAGCACGCGACGTCCTTCCAGCTCCGGCAGCGACAAGCGTCAGCACCACCGAAACAAGCAATGGAGACAGCGAAGCGTCGGAATCCAGCAAGGAAGAGATCGATCCAAGTGTTGTTGGAAATATGGAGGTGTTGCTGGACTTTTTGCTGGATTTCTTACTCTACGAGCCTCCTTCCCCCAGCACCAGCTCTGCTGGCATCAACGAGACGACAGTGTTTGGCCTCATGACCCCTCGCTTAGAGCGCATCCAACGAATTGTCAAGACTGCTGAGTTCAACAAAGAGCGCTTGTACGAAACGCAGATGAACGCGCTCAAGTTTGTCAGGGAGTTGGAGATTCCAAGTAAACACAAATATGTGCACTACATCGCTGGCTGTGCATCCTACCACCACACGATCAAGAGCTTCTGCGAAGAGCAGCTGGTCCGCGTCATGAAGCACGAATACGAGCAGCTTGAAGATTCACAAACAATGCGGCGAATAATTGCGATGATCCTCGGAAGCCAGGTCGCACAGGGATCGGGAGCATTTACAGGGTATGAGCTTCTGGCGCTGAGCAACCGTAATCGGCTTGGTGATGCAAGTATTTTGCAGGCGTTGACGCTGCTTTCGGAGTCCAAAGCTGCGACGAATGTGATGCCCATGATGTTGCAGTTGCTGTGCCACCTCATGTACGGCAATGAGACGGCGCGACCTCAAAATATTGCGAACAGAGTCAAGTTGGCTGGTATCAGGCTCTGCCATTGGACGTTTGTTCATTGTGAAATGAGCTTCATCGAGCACTTCCTTGGACCAGTGATTTTTCCAACACTGCTGAGGGTATTGATGGACCCGAATGCTGATAATGACGGCAGTCAGCTTTCATTCATGCGCGAGTTTCGTCAAGGAATCTACGAGACGCTAACCGTTCTTGGCACAAGAGTCCCGAGTATCGTCGCTGCGTCGGAACAAGCTTTCCAAGTCCTGCTGGTTCGGTGTCTTGTCGAGGAGGAGCACCGTACGGGAACTGGTGCAAATGCATTAAAAGCACTCACGGCATTCTCAGCTGTGTACAGCATGAGAGCATCAAGAGAGACGCAGATGAAAGTTCGAAGTGAGCTCATTGGATTGTTGGACAGCATGAAGATTTTCGACAGCACCAAAAACTATGAGCGTGTGCGTGCGGCTATCGCGACATGGTGCGCTGATCTTTTGGGGGACAACACGAGCGACAACAATATCGAGTTGCGTTTTGCTCTCTTGAAGCTCTGTGCCGACCAGAATGAAGAAGTACGTACTCTGGCATCGAAAGCTCTGTACACAGATCCGTTGCCAACGTTGAGTGCTGTTTCGAAGTACCTGAGTGCAAGTTTTCCGCAAAGAGACTTGAAAAAGAGCATTCGCGAAGCAAGAAATGTCGAGAGCTGTTTACGATTTTGTCTTCGGGTGGTCGCAAAGTCTCAAGAATGCGGTGAAATGGAGATTGATGACGACAGAGGTGTGATGATTGAGTACTTTGTGCAAACTCTTTTGGGGAAATCTGAAGCTGCGGTGGTGGGTGACACTTCAGCTCTATCAGCGATGTACCAAGCTGCCGCTGCGAGTCTCGTTGAAATGTACGCTTTTGACAAACGCGCGCTGACAACAGTTCTCGGTGAATCAGTATCCCAGCTGCTGGAAGTTGCGCGCTTATCGCCAGACCGAGATTTTTTGCAAGATATTGGACTTCTTGTGAGATACACGGTCGGAGCAACCAAGTTCTCCACCGAGCGTGCAGTGAATGAAGTGGTTCAAGCAATCTCCTGTAAATTCGACGACGCGAGCGTTCCACCAAGCGAGCTAAGTCAGCTTCTATATGTCTTGGGAAGTGCCATATCAACTCTGGAACGGTCTGAGAAGGAACTCTCAGATACGCAAATGGAAATCCTCACTTCAAGCTTTGGCAAGATGGTAGCTTTACTAGCCACTGCAATCAAGACGAGTTCAAACTTTGCGATGTTCCCTCGTGGCGAAGAGGACCAAAATTCGCGGATCAACTTTCTGCGCAGCGTCTTGGATGGAGTCGGTCTCACAGGCTCATTGACAAGGTTTCTTCGCGACGAGCGCTGTTCAAGCGACTGGATCAAGCTGAAACGTGCGAGTCTGTCGGAGATTCAAAAGGTTATCGAATGGAATCTCGGTGGCATCAGCTCAGATGGTAGTCTGAAGTTGAAGCTGACAAATCTCAAGCACGTTGCTCTCGAATCCCTGAGTCAAGCTGTTTCCGGCTTGCCGCCTACCGTTGGTAGTTTGTCCGATTTGACAAGTGGGCTCGAAGATGCGCTGAACGCGATCTTGAATCTTGGGAGTGAGCAAGATCCAGAACTTCAGCTGCTGATTGGTGAGACTCTTGTGTTCTTTGGGACTCACGAGTTTCCTGCCAGCTCTGCTGTGCCAGTACCAGAAGCCGCGTTTGCGAATAACCGTGCTGCGGCTATTTTCTCTCGAATTTTGACAGAGTTTGCGGAGTCCAGACAACCAAATGTGCGACGCAGCGCTACGATCTGGTTGCTGTGCATTTGTGCTGCAGGGTTGTCCTCCGAAGACACCACAACGGATCCCTCAACCTGGCAGCTGGTTTTGGGAGATAAGGCGTTTACTTCGTCCTTGGTTGAAACCCACGAGTTCTTTGTTACAATGCTGAACGACAGCAACAATATTGCAAAAGAAAGCGCGGTGAAGGGGCTTGCGTACCTTCGTTTGCGCGCGCTGAACATGGAGCTAGGAGACCAATTCAGCGACAGTCTTTTTCGGCGGCTGCGATGTTTCAGAGCGTTCGCTACGACCATTGACAGCGCTACTGGCCAGGAAGCTGACAACGCTGACACGGACGCTTCTACTCCGGACAACGAGGCTGCTGCTGCCGCTGCTAGAGTAGCTGCTGCTGCTGCGAGAGGCTTCAACCCATCACCAGCGTCCACTACGATTGGTACAACGGTGGAAAACGCTGCGTATCGCGAAGTCAGCAACCTCGCTGCTGATATTGGTGACCCCGAGCTGATGTATGCACTCCTGTACCTGAGCACCACGGATCCCATTTGGCAATCACTTCTCGATTCTCCTTCGTCTGGAAACGCAGCCAATAAGAGCAAAGTATTCTCGTTCGTCAAGGTTGATCGAGCTTTCCGTTTGTCGATTATTGAAAAAGCTGGCAAGCTATGGATGGGTGAAGGATACTCCAACACAAACAAGCTCGTGCCGTGGTTATATTTGCTCAAGTTTCACTCCAACTCGAAAGTGGCAGAGGTCATGAACAACTTGTGGAACTTTGCAAAAGGCAAGTTTGTCACGACAAACTCTCAGGAGAAGACACTGCTCCAGCAGCATTGGCATGTGATTTTCAAGTTTTTGCTCTCGCGATTGGAAACCAGCCGAAACTTCAAGTATCGAGAGGCGGCTTGTGTGGCGCTAGTTGATCTTCTGAATGGTGCAGATGCTGCACAGCTGAGAGACGAGTTTTTGCATTTGTGGAAGCTCTCGTCTGCAGCCGTCGACGACGTGATGGAGGCAGTTTGCGTGGTGGGGCTCAAGCTGTATCGCTATATGGGTGAGTTGAGTCTTCGGATCGCTGCGAGTGACGAGCCATGCAGAAAGATCCTGCTTCAGTTCCTTATTGCGGAAGGGATCGTGAGCAAGAACATGGTCTGCCGAGCTCTCGGGATCGACATCTTGCTGCGTCTCGTGAAATCACTTGAAGCAGTCTCGATCCAAGATTCCCTCGCAACCCTGATTCTTAAGCTTCTGGAATATCTTTCGTCCTTGGAAATGCCTGAGTTGCAGTACGCGCAATTCCACGTGGAGAAGAAAGATCAGCTGGAGCGCCTTCGTGTCTCCATCAGCCAGTCGGGTCCTGTGGGACAATTGCTGGAGCTCTCGACTACCCGACTGAAGGAGCTCGCAGGCACCGATACGTGTGTGAAGATTGTGGACGAGCTCTCCCGCGGTGTTGCCAATGTACTGAAGTTCGGTGTTGGCTTGAACACTCGTGTTGGAACCGCCAATTTTGCGGCAACTCTGGCAGTGGAACTCCCGTTTGAGTTGCGAAAGTGCAAAGGAGCCGAGCTCCTGCTCACAAAAGTGTTTATTCCCTTCGTTGGGAACAAAACGTCTGCTGAAAACGATACCTATGGTGACGAGGAAAGTCGATACGGAGCTGCGTCTGGAGGACTCGCCGACGGGCTGGTCGTTCAGAGTTACTGCAGAGCCGCAGCATACTTGTGTCCGCTAGTGGATGCTTCTCTCGTGAGGGAGTATGTTCGCAGTGGGATTTTTGCATTTAACAAGACCAAGCGAACGAACGGCATGAATATCTCGAGTGGAGGAGCTGACGAAGCGAACGGTAGTAGTGCCACGCTGTTTCAATCGGATGCGAACCGATTTTTGCTGATCACAGCGATCGCGACCAAAGAGCTCGTGGTGAAAGTGCCGCCTATCGCAGACGCGTCGACAATGGTGCAAGCGGATAATCGAAATGATTGGTACTGCACGCACGTCTTCCCGGGTGCATTTATTGGCCAGTTTGCTTCAACGGAGCTTCTCAAGAACACGTGGATAGCTGTCCTGGAGGAGCTTCCGCCGTCGGTGCTGTACGCTGAAGCTTCGATCGATGCGACGCTGGCATCGATTGCGCTTTTCATTGCACACTCGGCTTGGGACTCGCGTAAGCAAGCAGCGCTGGCACTGCACGCACTGTTTTCGAGTCCAACGTCAAGCTATCGCTCACGCATGACTTCGGAGCAAACAGATCGCATCTGGACCAATCTAGTGGACGCGGTGCCGGGGCGTCTGTGGAAGGGAAAGGGTGTGCTCCTCGAGGCACTTGTCGCACTCACGTCTGTGAAGCAGGACACTCGTGTTTTCCTGTCGAAGCTGCTCATGGAGGAATGCGATCGTGCGTGGAAGAACAAGGACATGGAGTATCTTGAGTCTTCGATCGTCAGTTTTGGCACACTGTCGTCTCAGATGCCGTCGTCGCAGTGGGAATTGCGACTGACGAATTTTGTATCGCTGCGCAGGGCGTTGCATGGATGGCTCGATGGACGCAAGCAAGGCGGAACAATAGGGATCCCTGAAGATGGTGGCGGAGACGAGTCGATGGACGTGGGATTCGCGCTGCCGCCACTTATGATCAAGTGCATTTTTGAATCGTTGGCGTTGATTTGGCCTGGGCAGATCACGGGTCCAGCGTCTGAGATCGTTGCGACATCCACAGAGGCGATCTCGTGGTTGTGTGCGTGCATTGCTCGCGTCGACTTCAATGTGTGGAGTATCCGGAAGGCAGTGTTTGAAGCGCTGGCGTCTGTCGTCGCGAGTGCGCCTTCGAAATCGCTGCAGCAGACGATGCTTCAGGTCGTGGAGCGTTGCTGTAGCGAGGACGGGGTCCGAGACGCCAAGTACTCGATGATCCGCGTCGCAGCGGGAGCAGTGCTGGTAGCGCTAACTAGGCGACAGGACGACCATGACCTCGCGCTTCAGCTGACCGTGCAGAAGGAGCGGATTGCTGAGACGATCGAGGTACTCAAGACCAGCAACGAGCCTGCCGAACAGCGCGCGGCTTTCCAGACCATGACGAACCTCCTCCAGCTGAACTAATTCGTCGAGAAGAAGTAAAGTGAAACATAGAGAGATCAAATGCAAATCTTGGTGCAGCACGCGCGCTGCTTCATATTCTATATTGGTGCGCATCTCTTTTTGGCTATGACGCTTATCCTTCGTATCATTGCGTCTTCTTTTTCGTAGGCACTGCTTCTTTGTACGGGTAGGAGCTGTAGAGGAAGAGGCTGAACGCGACGAGCGCAGCGGCGACGTACACTTCCATGGGCAGCACGGCACCGTAGACGTAGGACTCGACGAACGCCGTGAACGCGATGCCACAGATGAGCGCAAAGGACTTGAGGACGCCACCAACATGCTTCGTCACCGTGCCGACCAGGAGTCCGCCAAACGCGTTCGTGACCACGGGAATCAAAGTGAACGCATCGCATCCTTCCCACAACGACGCCCATGACGACAGTGGCTCCTCCAGGCTATCAGACGATGCAGAGAGCGGGGATATCGCAGACCACAGCATCGGCAGCACGAGGAAGACGCTCCCGTACACGGAGAGCTCGATGGTCACGAGCGCCAGGTCGCGTTTCTGGATCTGCATCGAGCGCTGCGTGATGGCAGCTCCAAAGCCCGACAGGATGGACGCGACGAGCACCGGCAGCAGTCCCAGTTCAAACGACACTTCAGCCGCTCTTCCTGCTCCTTTGCCATTGCCGCTCTCCTTCGCCAGGGATAGCAGCACGGCCGCGGCGAGCAGCACGACCATGGCGCCGCACTGCTGGCGCGAGAACTTGGTGCCGAGCAGCGCGAACACGAAAAGCGCGGTCCAGAGCAGCTTGGTCTGGTTGATCAGGTTGAACACGATGGGCGGCAGGTGCTGGTACGAGATCTGCACGAGCACGTTCTGCATCGCGTACGTGCACGCGGGCAGTCCCGAGGCACGCAGACTCTGCTTGAGCTCCCAGGATTTCACGAGTTTGAAAAAGTCGCCGCTGGAGACGAGCACGAGACACGCGATCGCCAGTTTGCAGAGCTCGCACGCGATCACGAGCGCCGCCGACGACTTGGCGCTCGACGCGAACTCCTTGTACAGGATCGGCTGCAGCCCGAACTGCACGGCGAGCAGCAGCATCGACACACACCCGACGGTCGAGATCGCCATCGTTGTCGTCGTGCGTGTGCGATATTGTGGAGAAATGGGAGAGGTCACTATGGTTCTAAAAATAGTGACACAAGTGAGTAAATAGTGTGGGCGACGCTAATGTAGAATACAATGAGAATGTTTGTGCGAATGCAATGTGGGCTACATTATTAATAGAATGTTGATGTAGTTAGTGTTGACCACGCTATATGAGAAAATGTAGCTATTTTGGTGAACCCTATGATGAAGGTTCATCAAGTTGATGATCAGCTCAGCGTGTCAAATGCTGTTTTGCAGAGCCAACAAGACACAGCGTACGCACCCTCTACGAGGATCACAGGGACTTGTTGTGCTGCTGACTATATCTGGTCACGTCATGTGTCTCTCGAAAGCATAGCAGCGGTATCCATGGTGTATCCAGGGATCCTCGCGGTTTCTTGCGTGGATACACAATGGATCCCGCTGTTATGTGGAATGTTGAAAAGAGTTCTCTCTCTCTCTCTCTGGTTTTTGCCTCGACAAGGAGGCGAAATGAAATGCAGAATACGCGAGCGTGAAGACGACAGACGGACGTGAAGATACCGAGCGACAATTGCCGCATGGAAGACTCAAAAATGACAGAAAGAAATAATAAAGAGATTGAGCCAGCTTGGCACAATACAACGTTGCAAGTGCCCTGCTCATAGACGGAGAGATCGTTAATAAGCAACGCTCTCATTCTCTTGGCGCTGAAAACGACAATGCGAACAGCCAGCGCGTGATGAAGCAATGTAGCCATCTCTCGAATCAACCTGCAATGATTACCATTGTGATCCGGAAAAGCCAAGCTTTTGCTCTTGGTCGCTTTGTCGTTCCCCCTCCACATAGCGGAAAGACAGGATCACGTATTTGATGTTTGGCATTTCCTGTCGTCTGTTTGTTTGATGGCGAAGGTCTCAATAAGGAAAAGCAAAAAAGTATCCACAGAGCAATGTGTGTCTGGGCATTCGCGTTGCCGAAGGCGACACACGCGAGCATTCGTCTCTTTCTCTGCCAATTTATAGACAAACCCTGGGGAAGAAAGTGCACGTTGAAGCCTCAGTTCAGCCACATGATGTGACGAAAGCCATCCACTACGCCTTTCCACTCGCACACTCGCAGCTGTGACGAGACTGGTGTTATAGAACGATATGAGGCAGTGCCCGAGTGGCAGGTTACAAAGCACACGCAAGCATTGTGCGCATCACAGAAGTGTATACGCATTTTGGTTTGGTTTTCAGACGACTAATAAACTCTGCTGTTGTAATATGCAAAACTTCCAAAGCGAGAATGCTTTATTTATCGTGCTTCATTGTGCGTAAGCACCAGTCTTGCTTTGCGCGACCAGATGAGGCGTCGGCACACATACACAAATGGACAAAGTGAATTATTGTTTTTTTGTTTGCGAATCATCAGCGTGGGCTTCGCTCGTTGCTTGTGGCCGTTTTGTTGGGGCCAGTCAGTGGCAGTAGCTTCCATGCACAACAACAGAACTTTTTCCATCTTTCTTTCGCTCCTCCCCAGCACTGCAGATTATAGAAAATTGGATAGAGTGAGCAATCCCTCGCATGACGACAATACATGTACAAAGCCAACGCGTGAGCGATGCGAACAACAGCAGTTGAACAGTAATCAAGCCAGTCGAGCACTCCACGTGGACTTGGGCTTTACAGAAAATCTGGTGCTTTCTTCCGTATCGACAAAGCTTGCCTTTGACTGAAATTGGCGACTTTCGTGCGTTTGACGAACAATAGCGAGTGGTACTGCAGAGCACACGCTCTTTCGATGTTTTTTTAGTGCAGGTACGTGCTGATTAACACGTGTGATCGATGTGCGGCGACGGGAAGCACGGCGATGTGGTTGACCTAAAACAGGAGCGTAGAGTTGCTGCTGCTGCTGTGTCGTGCGTGGAAGAACTGCTGAGCAAGTAAATGAGCAAATAACCAACGCACTGTGCGCATTATATGGACCAATCCGCGCGGTGAAACAACTAGTCGTTGCTCTAGCGATTGGCAAGAATTATTGCTGATTGGTGCTGTCAACGGAGCTGCTGTGGGATTTCAGAGACCTCAGAAGGAGGGCACTCAACACAAAAGACACCCAGCAAATACCACATTCCCCAAAATTCAATCAAAATTGCATCAAAACACTGAGATGCTCATTCACTTTGAGATCTACTGTACTCTTTGCACTCAACAAACCAAGGAAACCACCACCAGCAAACGTCGAACTTTACAAATTGTCGAAAATAACTGTTTTCCTTCCACAAAGCTTCTCGCATTCGTTCCTTTTCTGATCATCCCATTGCTCGATATCTTCCCACGCGAAAGCCGCGCAAAGTGTCCATAAAGAACAATAAGCCGAGTCGCCACACACGCTGTCTCTCTCCATTGCTCCTACTCCGTCAGTCAAAAGCCGTAAGCGCTAAGCGCCGTCCTCATCCATCGCTCAAAAAGGAAACTCCACAGTTCGCTTCTCATTTCTCAACGAGCGTCTTACCTCACAAGTCTGGTGGTAAGCACGCCAGTCAGCAACTTCAGTCTTCCTTCCTTACCGCACACGTCACTCGGTCGAGGGAGCCGAAGGAGTTGCACTTGGTCTCACTTTCGTCACTCAACAGCTCTCGTCGCTGACCTCCATTCGAGAACCCACCAAGTGCCTCTCAAGTCAAAGCAGCAATGGGCGAAGTGGACCACAACCTCGAGGGTGCGCCGATCTCGACGATCATCAGCACAGGGTTGCTGCTCGGCATCGTGCACGTGATCACGGGACCAGACCACCTGAGCGCGCTCATCGTGCTCAGTGCCGGCTCGTCCTGGCGCTCAGCGACTCTGGGCATGCGCTGGGGGCTCGGCCACTCCACGGGGCTCATCATCGTCACGGCCATCTTCCTCGCCGCGAACCAGGAGCTCGACGTAGACACCATGGGCACGTACTGCGACTTTATTGTCGGCATCCTCATGGTGATTCTCGGGCTCTGGAGCATGCGCCACTACTGGCGGATGCGCAACGAGTACCACGAAGAGAAGCGCCTGGGAGGCGCGCAAGCCGACGAAGAAAGCGGCATGGCCATGCACCACCACCACCATGGCAACGTCACGCCTGCAGCCACGCAGCAATCGCCCAAGACGTCGTTTGCTGGGGACATGACGCCAGCGGCGCTCGAACGCAACAGTGACGTCGCAGCATTCCGCAAGCAGTCGTTTGATGAGACGATCGTGTCCCAGACGTGTTGCTTCGGCAAGTGCACGGCGCCATCGTCCGACATCAAGAACCCGCACACACAGCAGCTCACGGCGTTCGCGTACGGCGTCGCGCACGGACTCGCGGGTACCGGTGGCGTACTCGGCGTGCTCCCGGCCGTGATCCTCAACGACTGGGCCAAGTCGACCGCGTACCTGCTCTCGTTCTGCATCGCGTCGATCTTCATCATGGGCGTGTTCGCAGCGACGTACGGCGAGATTACGGGTCGCATGAGCCAGTTCTCGGCATCGCTGCTCTACCGCATCGGACTCTTCTCGGCGTCCGTGTCGCTCGTCGTTGGCGTCACGTGGATCATTTTGGTCTCGACCGGATCCTTGGACGCCGTCTTTGGCTAATGGTTTGAAGAAAACGAACTCAGTGGCTATGGAAAGAAAGCATGGACCACACGGGAGGGACTGTATGTGTGTTGCATATCTGCATATTGCATTGTGTATTTCTCGATTAGGGAAACGAAATGCTGCGCTAAGATTCAAGAACACGAAAGGGAAATGAAATGAGTGATTTTTACAATCGGAGCTCTTGGAATTGTGCCCTTCTTCTGATTATTTACTTTCTTCTGTGGATGCGAGTTGCGCATTCAAAGAAGGGATCTTTTTTGTCATGCTGCCCTTATCCCTCTTCATTATATATAACAGGTTATTGACTAGTATACTTAGTACAATTGTGCTAATACAGTTTAACAAAACGTATGTACTATCAAAGGATATTTAGCTGGACGACTCATGATTCTCCCACCCATCCTCCTGATTCTTTCAAGATCAGATCCACAATGTGCCATTAAACCCAGGGAAGGTCGTGCAACAGGGAGGGAGATGATCGATGAAGATGCGCATTCCAGCTTCTCCCCCTTCACCCTCAAGCCACAAGACATCAAATCAAGCCACCCCCTCTGAATCATGAGCGAAGCGACGGTGACGGCGCTGGAGCACGCGTCGGTTCCTGCGATCATCGGCACGGGGCTGCTCATGGGCGTCGTGCACGTGCTCACGGGACCGGACCACCTGAGCGCGCTCATCGTGCTGAGCGCCGGTTCGTCGTGGCGCTCGGCGCAGCTCGGCATGCGCTGGGGCTGCGGCCACTCGACGGGGCTCATCGTGGTCACGGCGGCGTTCCTGGCGCTCAACCAGCAGCTCGACGTCGAGACCTTCGGCTCGTACTGCGACTTCATGGTCGGCTTCCTCATGATCGGCCTCGGACTCTGGAGTCTGCGCCACTACCTCATCCTGCGCACCAACGTGCAGCTCCAAGAGCAGCAGAATGCGGCGAAGGACATCGAAGACCCCAAAGCTGCTATTGATTCCCCTATTGCCGCGTTGGAGACGACGCCATTGCGCGCCACTGAGCTGGAGCACGTGATCCACGACCACGGGCTCAACAGCCACGGCCACAGCCACGACGCGCTGCCCAAGACGTGCTGCTTTGGCCGCTGCGAAGCTGATATCAAGGACCCGACGACGCAGAAGCTCACGGCGTTCGCGTACGGCACGATGCATGGACTCGCGGGCACCGGAGGCATCCTAGGTGTGCTCCCTGCCGTGATCCTCAACGACTGGACCAAGTCGTCGGCGTACCTGCTGTCGTTCTGCGTGGCGTCGATTCTCATCATGGGCGCGTTTGCCGCGACGTACGGCGAGATTACGGGCCGCATGAGCCGCTTCTCGGACACGAGCCTCTACCGCATCGGCATCTTCTCGTCCTGCGTCTCGCTCACCGTTGGCATTCTCTGGGTCATTCTCGTCTCCACGGGCACGCTGGACGAAGTCTTCGGGTAAACATTGTATGTGGTGATACCACCAAGGTAGACGCTTATGTGTGAGTGAGTTGTGTGCTTATTTTCTCTTTTAATAAGCACCTTTTCTCTACAAGAAATTGTTATTCGCCGTGGTGATTATGACCAAAGACGCGGTCGAGCACGCTGCAAGCCTGGAGCACGAGCCACGCGATCCCGACGAGGATCGAGAGCAGCGACGACGCCATCGCCACGCGGAACGTGATCATTGCCGCCGCATGCTTCTTATCCTCACTATCGCTATCCTGGCTTTGGATTTTTGTTGCAGGCGGCTGACGGTATGCATTTGTAGCCACGCGATGCGTAATTTCCCCGTACAATGCTGCAAAGAGCCCCATGCAGAGTATCGAGCTCATGCAAAAGCACGCCAGGTACACGACCGCATGGAGAATCACAGCTCTGTTACCACCTTGCTGCATTGCGAGGACGGGCAGAATACCGAGTACGCCGCCAGGACCCGCGACGCCGTGGAAGAGCCCCACGCAGACGCTGGTAGCGGTTGCTAATTGCTGCGTCGTCCTCTGGCTCGTCTGTGAGTCTCCTTCTTGCTGCTGCTCTGTGGCCAGAAGGAGCCGCAAAATCCTAATGTCTTGTTGCTTTTCGGCGAGAGTTGCGGATGGTAGTACGACTTGTCCTGACACTCGATGTAGCTCCACTTGGAGATGGGCTTTGTCTGGGCTTCGTAGTCCGCTTTGGCATCATACAGTGTCCAGAGTCCGATTGCTATCAGGAACGCGCCTGTGGCGTAATTACAGAATGCGCGGAAGCCGCCACCGAGATTGAGCGTGTGGCCGATGCCCAGGCAGATGGCTGCGACGCTCAGGATGCCCACGGAATGGCCGCAGCCCCACTGCAGACCGAGAGCAAACACTGCGCGCCACGAGCGGCCACTTGAGAGCGCTGCAAGCGCACTCAGATGATCAGGACCTAGCGTTTAGCGATAAGAAAATTGAGCAAGTCGTATGCACAAGACTTATGACGGGGCTTTGTGCTTGTCCTCTTCACCTGTGAGAATGTGGACGACGCCGAGGCAGACGGCCGTGACGATGATCTTGCCCAGCGACGCGTTCATCAGGAGCACGTCGTCCGCATTAGACGAAGACGGAGACTCTGTATGATGCTGATGGGACTCCATGCTGCTGCTTTCTGCGAGGGTGGAATGCCCTTTGAGCACAACCCGCGTGCGTTTGGTTTCCACGAACGACTCTTGAGCAAACGATAATGTTGGATTTAACTACTTTCATTTCCAATAGCAATAATCGTATAATGACTTAGCTCTTACCACTCTTACTTTTCCTTCCTTCTTCTCAATTCTTGATTCTTGCTCTACTCGAAGACCTTGTTCATCTGGCCCGTAGCCTGGAGCACGATCCACGCGACGCCCACGACGACGGAGAACGATGCCGAAAAGACTCCGATGCGGAACTCGAGCAGGTTCGAGTTGCGGCTCAGACGGCCCGTGATCTCGCCGTAGAGCGCCGCGAACACACCCATGATGAAGATCGACGAGATGCAGAACGACGCCAGGTACGACACCGATTTCACCCAGTCATCCATGACCACGGCCGGGAGCACGCCAAGAATGCCACCTGGACCCGCGATGCCATGCACGATGCCCACTAGAAGCGCCGTGATCTGTTATCACGGCGTAGACATACACAGATCCACATAGAATGAGTCGTTTATATAAGTAGAACGAAGGGTAGAATCGATGGTAGGACGCACCTTTTGTGTCGTGGGGTTGGAGAAGCTCGCGCTCGAGCAGCACATTTTCTTTTTCTGCATCTTGCCATCGTCTCCATGATCGGCTGTGGCGCCTTCACTCGCGCGTAGACTCTTGTCTTCGGCATCGTCCACAACGAGCAAGTGATACGACGTCGTCGGTGATGGCGTCGCCGTTGGAACAACCACATCGACTCTGTGCGTCGGTGTATGTTGCTGCTGCTGCAGGGGCTGGGACTCTCCACTTGAATTTACGCGCTCCACGTGTGCAAGCGACAACTGATGCTGATGGCCATGCTGCTGGTGCGAGTGTCTCCCACTTCCGTGACTGCTTGTCTCTGCGTGCAGTAGTTGCGCGTCCTTGATTTGGGCCTTGTACTTCTTCTTCACATGCAGCAGCGTCCAGGCTCCCAACGCGATCATGAACACGCCGACGATGTAGTTGCAGTAGACGCCGACCTTGTCGAGGTTAACAGAGCGGCCCGCAGCGAAGAAGATGAGCGCCATGATGATGAGGCCGATGGAGTGGCCGCAGCCCCAGCGGATGCCGAGCGAGAACGCCTTCCACGACGAGTTGGTTGTCATGGCCGCGAGCGCGCTCAGGTGGTCCGGTCCCGTGAGCACGTGCACGATGCCGAGCAGCAGCCCCGTGCCGATGATCGTGGCCAACGACGCGTGCGAGAGGCTCGAGTCCTCGCCACTAAGCATGCGCGCGGCGCTGGTGGCGTGCGCCATGCCGCGCATATTGATCTGTGGATCGGACAGAATCGAATGGGAATCGTGATGAAGCAAGTGGCTGTTTGGAGTGGATCGAGTGAACTTGTTTGCATTGAGACAGGCTATTAGTTTCTATGGAATGTTTGGACAGTGAGTTGGTAAAGTGTGATGGAGTAAAGGTCGATCATTATTTATTAGAGGGAATGAGCACATTGGTGGTGTGACTGGGAGATGGGCTTTGAGCTGTCGTGTTCTGATTGGTTGAAAACACGACAGTCCAACCCTCTGATCGTCATCGATTGGACAGCGAAAGGGCAGGTAACGACCCGCCTCGTGTCACCGATTGCACAACCTATGATGAAGAATGATGACTAAAAATATGCTGTTCGATAGGATTGATTATTTTGTCTGCAGCAACTGGAAATGGGACAAAGCAGGTTTCGGGTTCAACAAGATGCGTTCGAATTCTTTCTCGTGATTTCCTCCAGATTCTTTCGTCATTGAACTCTTCAACCACAGACAAAACCTTGCCCAGATGACCTGGCGAAGCAACCATGTAAGCGATGCTCATGAATGATTCAAATCCAACTGCAAGTGCAATTCGTGAAGGCAAATTCAACATGTCGTAGAGTTGCGCTCGAGTCTCGTAGTCAGTGACTTCTATAGATACAGTTCGCACACAAAAAGATCAAAAGGATCGCGGCATGAAAGAGCGCCACCTCATTTTGATTGGCACTGTCGTTGCCTTTCGCGGCTTGATCGTTATCACAGAGGTCGAACACACACCGAGAATCTTATCGAATCTAGCGACACCATGCAAATAAGGCTCTGGTGTTGTGGGGATACTGCATGCATCCAGAAAGGATGCTTTCGCTGAGAAATGGCGTGTACTCGCAGGGCGGTCGACATCACCACACTTGATCATGCTTTAGAAGATGTTTTGTCTCAGAACCTCACGCTGCTGCTGGGCGTACAGCCTTCAAGTAGAGCAACTTGAAAATGAGCCTCACCATTGTCAGCGTGATGTCGTCCTGCCCCAGCACAGCAAGATCCAACTGTGTCAGGATCCAAGTAGCTCTCAGCCTGCACCAACTCGTCTATGATACATTCGTCCGCATGACCAACTCTCATTTAACACGCTCAAAATGCACAAGATTGTGCTGTGCCACAAGAGCAATTTTGACTACATATCATTTGTTGCGCTTTTCTGTCTTTTATACTATCCCACTTTCTGTTACTGTTACTATCTTATGCGTGCAGCGCCTTGATCTTGGCGATGATTGCGTCGCCCATGGCGGTCGTGCCGACGATCTGCGTGCGGTCCTTCGTGAGGTCGCCCGTGCGCACGCCGTCTTCGAGCACCTTCTCGACAGCATTTTCGATCAACTGCGCCTCCTTCTCCATGTGGAACGAGTAGCGCAGCAAAAGCGCTGCCGAGAGGATCTGCGCGATCGGGTTCGCGATGCCCTTGCCCGCGATATCAGGCGCCGAGCCGCCGATTGGCTCGAACAAGTGCACGCGGTTGCCGAGACTCGCCGACGGCATCAACCCCAACGAGCCAGGCAACACGGACGCAGCGTCCGAGAGAATGTCGCCGAACATGTTGCCCGTGACGATGACATCGAACTGCGATGGGTTGCGGATCAACTGCATCACGGCGTTGTCAATGTACATGAAGTCGTACGCCACTTCTGGGTAGTCCTGCGCGACCTCCTTCGCGACCTTGCGCCACAATCGACTGCAGTCGAGCACGTTCGCCTTGTCCACGACCGTCAGCTTCTTCGTGCGCTGCAGCAGCAAATAACAGAGCAAACTGTGAGCCACACAAGACACTTTTGTTCCCGCATCAAGCGAATAAATACACAAGTTACATACGTTTTGTGCGGTTTCAAAGGCAAACTTCATGGGGATGCGGATCTCGTCTTCCGAGTACTTCATCACATCGGTCGCGACGCCGTCCTTCGTGGCGTGTTCGCCAAAGTAGATGCCGGAGACCAGCTCACGGATGATCACCATGTCAACGCCGCTCGCGATGATGCTTGGCTTCAACGGGGACAGGTCCGGGAGCATCGAGTAGATCTTGGCCGGACGAATGTTCACAGCGAGCTGGAAGTTCTTACGCAAGCCCAGCAGGCAGTTCTTTTCCGCATCCTTCCACTACAAGCGCACAAACAGCCGCACACCACAAGCGTTAAAAAATTGCCACATCCTCCAATACCAAGCAAAAACGAAACGATTGTGCGTACCTTGGGATCTTCTTGCGCATCTGGTGGACCACCGATGGAGCCAAAGAGCACGGCGTCCGAGTTCGCGACCGTGTCAATCGTCGTCTGCGGCAAGTGCGTCTTGTATTCGTCGTAGGACGCGCCGCCGCAGAGCGCGTGCTCGAACGTGAACTCGTGCTGGTAGAGCTCGCCGACGGTCTGCAGCACCTTGACGGCTTCGGCGCACACTTCCGGACCGATGCCGTCGCCGGCGAGCACCGCGATCTTGTGCGAGGACTTGCTCATTGTGTAGAGAGTGGGGGGGAGGGAGAGTGTCGAAGGGAGCTGCTTGAGGCCGAGCGCGCGTTTTCGGATATGGCGGCGGCTCGCATGGGACGCGCGCGCGTGTGTGCGCCGCCGAAAGTCGCAGCCATGGCGCAAACGCACCAACTTCCGTCCCATAAGAAAGATAGGAAGCACAGGTGTTTGCGCAAATCGAGGGTGTCGAAGTTGTCGGAAACAGAAGTACCGCAAGCACCAGTGTTATTGAAAGCGTCGAAAATGTCGATAAAGAGTTTCTTGCACTTGTCGCAAGCGCTGTCACTTCATCAAAGCGAGTTCAAACAAATCACGGGATCAGTTTTTATAAAAGAGGACTGTTCAATACAAAAAGCTAGCACGAAGGCTGAGAGGACGCGGCTGCTTTCAATAGCAGCCCCTCAGCTACCATTTGGTTGCACATTCCGCATTTGAACCCTAAAAATGGAGAAGTTTGTGCTGCGCGGACAGGAAGCAGCGGCGCTGCATGCGCAACAGCAGAGTCTCCTCAGCGGCAACGACAGGCATCGGCTGCGGCAGACCACGATCGCCGACGGCGCCAAAGTGGTGCGTGTGTGCGTGCATGTTCGTCTCTCTGTCAATCTCTCACTCGGCATAAATGGCTGACAAAAATGCAAACACGCATGCGCAGGTCGTTGAGGAGATGGTGCAGTATCTGAAAGACGAGCTCGATGACGCAAAGACGACAGCCAACATGGTGAGCATCCTGGATGCGCTGGAGAAGCACTACATCTCGCTCGAGATGCTCGAGAAAACGCGCATCGGCGTGTCGCTGTCGCGCTTGCAGCGCCGCGCCGAGTCAGGTGCGTGAGCAAGACCGTTCAAGCATGAAGCGCATGCTGGGATATAACTAACGAGCTAATGTATGCGTTTGCTTTATGCACTGTTGTTGTTGTGATGGCATAGAGGAGGTGCGGACCCGCGCGACGCTGTTGCTGCGCATGTGGAAGGCGCGCGCAAAGAAAGCGATGCGGCGGCGCGCGAAACGCGTGGAGACGTATGGCCGCAACTTCGCCGATTGATCGACAGCATAGCATTTATACACAAGACAAAGACACACAGGACACCATCGTCCCGAGTGCGGTACACTATCTGAGGCGTAATTTATTCCCCTTATCTTCACTTTCTCTCTCTCTTTCTCTCTTCATATAGCCCGCTGTTAGTTGTCGTTGTCGTTGCCACAACTGCCAAGTTGTCGCCATTGTGCTTGTTTTTGTTAGCTGTTAGTCCCAATCGGAAGCCCGAAGGACTTTGAGTGGAGCCAGCGGTAGAAGAGCGTGACGTCTTCTTTCACGAGGAAGCCCAAGAAGCTGAAGTACGCAACACCAGCGATCCCGAGCATCGTCAGACCCGTGGTGCTCAGGTTCATGCCTTCCAGATTCACGGCGATCAAGTACAAGTTGATCACACACACGACGATGCCGAGCAGCCAGCCGACGACGATCGTGGTCATGCCGTTCGCGAATCGCGGTCCCATGATCTGCTTCGAGCTCGTGAACACGAGCACCGGCAGCAGCGCAAATGGGAGCTGGATCGATTGCAGCACATTCAGAAACTCGTCCATGCGGTCACTGTCTTCCGGGTGCTCCTGGCTCAGCATCGCGACAGCAAGCGCCGGCACAAGCGCGACGCAGCGCGTGAGCGCCACACGCTTCCACGGCGACAAGTGCAAATTCAAGAAGCCCTCCATGACAAATTGGCCAGCGTACGTGCCCGTCATCGTCGAACTCTGTCCTGCCGCGAGAAGTCCAATCGCCCAGATCACTTCGGCGTAGCCCCCAAGCATCTCACTCATTGCTTGGCCCGCTTGGGATAATCCGATGCCTTGGCACATCCCCTGCTTGCCGTTCGCCAACGCGCAGCGACCGTACGTGGGACCATCGGCCGTGCCACCAGGAACACACGCGCTGTTGACACCAAATGCGTCGTACGACGACGTGCAGTCCGGTGAGAAGAAGCCCTTCGAGAACACACCGAGGACCGCCAAGTTGATCAAAAACGACACAAACAGAGCGCCGCCGGACTCGATCGCAAAGTATTTGTTGGCTTCATGCACTTTGCGAGAGTTGCGCGGGTCAACTTGCCGCGTCTGGACCAGCGCCGAGTGCAAGAAGATATTGTGCGGCATGATCACAGCGCCAAGAATGCCGACGGCTTGCGTCACAGCGTAGCGCTCGACATGCGGCAGGAACCCCGTCGCAACGTCCAGCGTGTCGATGCCTCCACGCACAAAGTTGACGAAGAAACACACGAGCATGATCGCGATGAGCGCGACAAAGAACGCCTCGAGCTTGCGGATCCCGTAGCGATGCAGCAGCAGAAACGTAAACGTGTCCAAGCCCGTGATCTGCGATGTGCAAAGTATGATGTGCACACGCAAGTAACTGTGTGAGATAAAGCAATACTCAAGCAGTAGCATGTAAGCACAGAATGCAACAAAACGCACCAAGCAGCCAACCCAAAGTGGGAAGTTAAACAGGATCTGGAATGCAATCGCCGAGCCCAGCACTTCCTGGATGTCACTGCAAAATAGAGCCACGCGCACAGACACAAGCAGGGAGCGAGCGCGCTTCAGTTAGCTCTAGAATGCTCCTAGAAGGATAAGTTCGACATGGCTCCAAACCTTCCCACAATCGCGATCTCAGTCATGATCCAGAGCACAAGCGACGCCCAGCGCGGGTACACTTTGGTGCACATTTCCGCGAGGTTCTTGCCCGTGACGACACCAAGACGCGCGGCCAGCACTTGCAGGAAGAACCCCATGACTGTCGCACCAAAGAGCACCCAGATGAGCTGGTACCCGCCGTACGCGCCTGCTTGCAGATCGCTTTCCAGGTTGCCAGGATCCACGTACGCAATGCTCATGAGCCAGCCCGGTCCCGCATACGCCCACAACGTGCGCCAACTACACACAAAAAGAAAAAAGCACAGCATATAAGTACACACACACACACACACACACACACACACACGGGAGAAATGCGCCGTCAGGCAACTACCTGAAGAAATCGGTTTCGTCGGGTGCCGAGACTTCGCCGATGGACAAAGCGAGTGCCTTGTTGACCACATCGTCGAAGCTCTCCTGGCGCTCGCGCGGCAGCAGCGCGTCCAGCTCCGTCGCACGCTCTTGAGTCACGTGCGGTGGCAGAGACGACGACGGCGGCGGTGGTGGTGCAGTCGTGACGGGTGCAGCGGGCGGCGCCATTTTGGAAATGCGCGCAGTGCGAGCGAGCAGATCGCTTCGTGGTGGCGCCATAAGCAATTGCTTCAAGATTGCACAGTGGAAGTCTCTTCATCCAGCCTTTGCCGGATGTGGCGCGAAGGTTGCGTCACGCGAGTGTGACAATTCTCTAATTTGATATTCGCAAGTGTGTCGAAGTGGACGATAAAGAGGGTTAGGCGTCGAGATTCAATTGTGGTAGATTCGGTGAATGTGATGCGAAGGTCGCTTGAAGGGAACGATCAAGCTTGTGTTTTGACAAGATCCCGTCAAAAAAACAACAACAAGCATTTGTCCAAAATCGATAGTGGCGAACTCTACCCTAGTTATTCTCTAAATTGCTAGTTTGCCTGAGAACAGAACTGACGGGTTGAGAAATGCGGAACGATCACTGCGTTGATGCGATGCACGATTGGAATCATCACCTCAACGTACTCCATCAGCAACAAAAATCGGTCAAGTAAATCAGTCGCAGCACGTCTTGCGCAATTGTAGCCGCTCAGATGACGGACAGGACGCCGCAAGTTGCATGTTGTCGGAGGTTCGTGTGGGTGCCAACAGCGTCGAAGGGTTCGCCCACATGTGTGTTGCTGCTGTTGACAGCGCATTGGGGGTACAATTAGTTCTAATGCTGTGTTTCGCGGTAGGATCGCTTTCATCCGCAGGAGGCTCGACCAGCTGGCATGGGATTGGAGTTTCGAAGTCGTTGGCGTGGTCAGCACTGCATACGCAGTGATTTGCACTTTTGAATTGGCTGACGCATTCGTTTTGTGTACCAATCCGCAGTTGGCAGTCTCTTTGAGGTACTTGAGCACGTCGGTACCTATCCCACAATGTGCGCGAGTGTAGCAGCTCAAAGACTTGCTGAGGACTCTCACTGTGTTGGCAATGTCAGGTCGTGTACACTTGACCAGATATTGCAGCGATCCAACCAGTTGGCGGTATGGTATATCCTTTCTGTTCACATCACTCCCATACGGTAGTTCTGGTCTGCGCGGGTTGCACTTTTCGTTCATTGGAACTCTTGAGCTGGCGCTGTCTTGAACGCCAAACTGACGCAGCACCTTGTCAACATATGCTTGCTGCGAGATGGTCATGATGTCGCCATCGTGGTGTATCTCCATGGCCAAAAGATGCTTGACTTCTCCTAAATCCTTCAATTTGTATTCTTTTTCAAGAGCCGTAATCACGAAATCAACGTTCTTTGGGTGCGCATTGATGAACAGCCACTTGATGAGATAACCAGTTGCGTCAGGAACGCATATGTGACCATCTCTGGTAAGTAACTCACGATCGTCCATCGATAGACCTGCAGGTTGTTGCTGAATGTGTGTTTGTTGAACTCGTTTAAATTTTGCTACTGTTGGGCATACAAATGGCGCATCATTCAGTGGACGAACCATTGCCATGTTTACAGCTCTGAGGTCTGCTCGTGCACGGCGCTTCATGGGCGTACTGGTTTGGAGTTGGATAGTGGTGGTTGGACCCGCCCAACGCGAAACCATGTCGGCCATACGTTTTGCTCACCCTCGATGTGCTCTCTTGTGTACCGATGTGCCGTAATTGCCGAAGACCATCGCAGGAGTTTACCCTGTACATGTCTTTTGAGTTCATGCACCTGTGCGAACACGTGTATCAAATTGCAGTGGCCACAGAACATACGGAACCCCGATTTCCGCATGGCCAAATACTGCTTGTGCGTGCATGCGTAGACAATAGGAAAAGCCTCTTTTTCAATCGCGGTCCAGTTCAATTGCGGCCAGTGAATGAACCTCCCATGCTTAAGAGCAGCTCGTGTTTTTGTTCACTAACTGTCTTTGCCACTGACTATCGTTGCAATTGTGTTTTCATAATTGCTCATCCGACCTCCGAAGCATCGGTAAAGAGGCACAGGTCGCGTCATTAGCAGGATGAGCAAGCGCGAACGCGTTTGATAAAAGCGTTTTTGCATTGACAGAGCCCATATTTTCTGCTGGTGTCAAGGCGAGTTCAATATGTGCAGCTGCCTTTTTGTGCACTGATCGGACGTTCTTGTACCGGTCGAATTGCTCTTGCGTAATCGACCAGCGAATCGCGCATTCAATTTGTTGCACATACAAATTGCTGTGACTCTGCTGCTGTGGTTAGGCAAGGCATTCCTTGGAATGCTTTAATCTGTTCTGGGTCGTGTCTGATTCCGTTTGCATCAGTTATTTTTCCACACCACAGCACTGACGTTTGAAACAGGCTTGTCTTCTTCACGTTCGCCTTGAGACCGCAGTGATCGAGCAGTCCAAGAAACTCTTCAATGTTCTTGAGGCACGTGTCGATAGAATCAGCAAAAAGCAGTGCATCGTCGCTCTACACTGACAATTTCGTGTACAAAATGTTTGTAAACACTGCTCCATTGTATTTTTGAAAAGCAATGGCGGTGTCGCAGCACCACTGTGAAACCCTTGTTGGCGTGAACACTTTTTCATCTGTGACGTACGAGAGGGTTTCTTGACTGTCTTTGGCAAGGATCAATTGCCAAAACCCCACGAAGAAATCGAAGATAGTCAAAAATTGCTTGCCCTTGATATACTCCAGAACAGTGTGCGATTTTGGCACAACACCCATGATGGGTTCAGTCATTGCATTCCCTCCCGCAGTCATTGGTTTGCCTGAATTCGTTCTCGCCTTTTGGCTTCTTTACAGGCACCACGGGGAACGTCCATCTACTTGTATTATCCTCACACACCCAGCCAAGACGACAGAGCTCAGCATTGCATTTGCGCAGAAACTGTCTCTGTGTTGGCGAGTACTTGCGCACTTTACGTCTGTGTGGACGTACATCCCCTTAAGTCATATCTGATGTGGCTCCACACGTGCTGGAGGATCCTGGTCCACGGTCAGTCGCCACACGTCAAATCTGCAGACTAACCCGATCAATGCCTGTCAGGAAAACCTGCCGCCATTGCTCGACTCGCCAGATCATCAACCACCAACCGAAGGTCATCATTCAAGTTCACATTCGAGTTGTCTTGGACATCAAATTCAATATAGTCATCCAGCCCATCATCATCATGATCTGTGCAGCTCACCAGTTGCTCACTCCGACAGTCCATGTCAATCCCCAAGACAAGCAGGCGCATCCTTACATATGCAATGGCCATATTCCGATTGGGCACGTGATGGAAATGGAAAGTCTCATTTGGATAAGCCAGCCAAAGACACCTAGGTTTGATTTTGCACAAAACAACAATGAAAATGTTGTGTTTGGACTGTTGGTAATTTTGAAAATTATCGAGAACAAGGACGGGAGTTGGTTGGAGATGGGTTGTCTTTTTTGTTGTTTTGGTTGCGTTAAGTTCTCACTGGAGCATTGCAAGAATTGCGTTCCTTGCACACAACCCGCACATTACGGCAGCTCATCAAAGTTTGAATTTGCTTGACCAAACTTGCCACTGGATTATTTGGAAGCCTCTTTGCAATCGGTTAATGCTGTCGCCGGTTCTGAGTGTTGACAAGATCCATTGTTTCACTGATGAAATGCAGTGGTCGAAAAGCAGAACACATGTCCAAAATGTCTCAATGATGGAAAACTGTACCTTATCGAGTCTCGGAATTGATATCCATCCCGTAAATATCCGTAAAAGAGATCTTGAAAAGATCAGTCTCCGCAGGTAACGTGAAGGTCGTTCGAACGTATGGTGCCATTGAGTTCGGAATGTGTGTCAATTAATGCTGTTGGCATCGAGCACCTTCGAAGGACAAAGGAGTCAATATGTACGCCGGTGTGGACAAGTACGGCGGCGCCGTCGTCGGCGAAGGACAGCCTGACGGCACAGCACCAGCGACTGGGAGCGCTGCCACTGGCCTGTCGCTAGAAGAAGCTGTGGAGACTGCGGCGGCGGAGGAGACGGTGGTCGTGGACGTGCCGTACTCGTACTATGAGGATGACACCGACGAGAGCTCGCTGGTCACCGGCACGTCGCAGGTGCTGCTCACGGCACAGCTGAACCCCGAGGCCGGCGGGCTCATGTGGGTCGAGCAGGAGAGCTCTCAGGACGCGTACAAGAACGTGGTCGCGATGTCGCAGATGACGTCCATGCTGCGCGACCTGGACCGCAATCGGTGCTACGAGCTTGGCATCAAAGGCGCCATCGAGCGCTTCATTGCGCGCCACAAGAGAGCGCCGATTGTCCTGGATATTGGCACGGGTACGGGTCTTCTGTCCATGTTTGCTGCGACCCACGGCGCGGAGCACGTGTACGCGTGCGAGATGTTCAAGCCCATGGCGGACATCGCCGAGAACGTGACGAAGGCGAACCACCCGGACAAGATCACCGTGTTTGCCTTGCGCTCGACTGATTTGATTGTTGCGTCAGAGGAGAATGGCGGTGTTGGCCACTTGCCTCGTCGTGCTGATATGCTCGTGTCGGAGCTCTTCGACTCGATCTTGCTGGGCGAAGCGGTAATTCCTGTGGTGCGCCATGCGATCGAGCACTTGCTCGTGCCCGATGCCGCGATCCTCCCGGAACGCGCGATGGTGTTTGCGCACGTCGTGCAGAACGAACAGATCTACCGCCTCAACAGCGTCTCGGGTCAATACTTGAATGACCAGCAAGCGCGGTTGGCGCGGAACGATGCGGCGTGGGAGTGTACGGGTGGGAAGCCAGCGTTGCCGTTGCATTATCGCGCATTGGAGCCGCAGTCAACGCCACTGACGAATGTGACGCCTGTGCTTTCGTTTGATTTTACGAAGCCCATTGCGTCGGCGACTACGTACCAGGAAACCGTCGTGAACGCCGTCGCGAGTGGCGATGTGCATGCGGTCGTGATGTGGTGGGAAGTGAGCTTCGGGGATGACACTGAGAGCAGCATCGTGTACTCGACCAAGCCTGGCGTGCAAAACTGGCAAGACCACTGGGTCCCTGTTGTGTTCCCATTGACGGAGCGCGTGCATGTGAACGCATCGGATGCCGTCGTGCTTCGCGCACACCACGATGATCTTCACATCTGGTTTGACGTCGAGTTACAAGAACAGCCGCAAGCGCAATTGTCATCCCCATCGAAGAAGAAGATGAAGCAGCAGGTGCAGCGCGAGAAGATGCCATGCACGTGTGGGCTTCACCTCGTGAGCAACGCCGAGCGCATCGCGATGCTTTCTGATTCGACACGAACGAGTACGTTCAATGCGGCGATCGCGTACGCCATCGCGACCTTAAAGCAGCGCAAAGCAGACCAGCAGCAAGACAACGAAGACTTGGCGTGCCTGGATATCAGCGATGGCTCGTTGTGTGCGCTGCTCGCGGCGTCGCATGGCGTCGCCAACGTGACGTCCGTGGAGTCGAAAGACGTGTCGGCGCGCATCTTCCAGCAGATTTTTGACAATCAACCGGCAGCTTCCGAGAACCAAGTCGAGGTGCTCTGCTGCGGCTGCAAGGGGTTGCTCCCAGACCACCTCCAGGGCGGCAAACCCGTGGATCTGCTGCTTGGCGAGCCGTTCTACTATTCGATGCAGAATCTGCCGCTCTGGCAAGCGTTCAACTTTTGGCTTCGTCGCTCGGCGGTGACGCCTGCACTGGTCCCACATGCTTTGGTTCTGCCTGCACGCGCGCGGGTATGTGCGCTCGCTGTGCGCTTCGAGCACCTGCACGAGTGCTTTGGCGCCGTCGGCAATGTCTCTGGGTACGACCACTCGTACTTTGATCAGTTCCAGGAATCGTACTACACGCGGAACTTCCCGTTCCCCGTGTACATGTACCCGTACGAGGCTGTGTCGGAGGTGCTGACTCTCGCGACATGCGAGTACCAGAGCATCGCCGAGAGCGTGTTTACGGAGCTGACGACGGAGTTGCCGCAGGAGCCGAACGGCGTGATCGTCTGGGTCCAGTACGCGCTGGACACCGAGGAAAAGCATGTCGTGGCCACGGGACCAGCCGCGATCCACTCGAAGCAGCTTGTACGGTTCCTTCCACCTTCTGCTGCTACAACAGCGGAAGAAAGCGCCACCAAAGTCTCCCTGCAGTCGCGGTTCCACTTCAATGCGCTCGAAGGCACGATCAACGTGGACTTTGCGATCGTTTAATGTCGAAGCGAGTGTGCGAAGAAGCAAGTAGAAATAGGAGATGAATAGATAGGCATGCTCAGATGGAAAAGGCATCGCTTGTAGCTGCTGGTTTGACTGAATAGAGATAGATACTCGAGACAGGAGTTTATACACACGCACAAGAACGTTGGGTCAAACTGCTTTATTTTTTCACATGCGCTTACGAATTGGGGGATTTGTAGCTCCCCAGTCGAGGCCACACACAACCTTTGCCGCTGCTGCAGACTGCCAAGACGCGCTCTTTATCGCGTTCTTCTCTTGATCTGCTGCTGTCGCTTCTGCTGGTGCTCTTTGCGGAGACGATTGAGCGCCTGCGTGAACACCGCCGTGAGCTCCTCTTCGACGTACGCTGGCCACTGCTGGTCGCGCGGGTGGGTCTCGATCAAGTGGACCAACTCGGGGGACTCGGCGTTCAGTTGCGCCACGATGTCGTTCACAAAGTCCCAGAGCTGGAATTGGTTTGGTGCCGGCACGTGACGCACCTGCAGCGTCGTGAGGAAGAGCACACCGACCTCCTTCTCGACGCGCGACACCGTGCGCAGTGGGGTTTGCACGAAAAACTGGCGCACGAGCTCCTGCAACTCGAGCACCTCGAGGTCTTCAGGCTCGACTTCCAGACCGAGCTTCTTGGACACGTCCACGTTACTCTTTGTGTACGACGCGTTGTTGACGAGCGATCGCAACTTGGTCATGGACTTCCAGAGCGCCGCCGACTGGAACGGTGGACCGCGGATCGA
This sequence comes from Globisporangium splendens, assembly GCA_006386115.1. Classification (NCBI taxonomy): domain Eukaryota; phylum Oomycota; class Peronosporomycetes; order Pythiales; family Pythiaceae; genus Globisporangium; species Globisporangium splendens. The sequence goes on from VFIW01000130.1 coordinate 42,618, forward strand.
TGCACCCGGCGTGAGCACGTCTACGGGTGGGTAGACGCGTTGCCGCGCCAACTGCGACTCCAAGCCGACAGCATCGTCCACGATCGACGTCATCTTCTGCTGGAACTCCGTGACCTCACCCGTGCTGCTGTCCGGCGTGTCCGCGAGCGCAAACGTCGTGAGTGACTGGTTAATCCCCAACGCATCAACGAGCTGCGCCGAGCGCTCCATGAGCACGGCGTGCGCACTGAGACTCAGTTGCGAGATCTTGGGCAACTTCATGGTCTGCACGAGGCTCTCGACGACCACCGTGTGCGTCGCCATGTCGTCGTACACCACGACGCTCTTGCGCGACTTGTTGGTCTTCATAAAGTACTCGGCGATCGCGCAGCCGGAAAATGGCGTCAAGTACTGCTTGATCAGCGAGTCGCGCTCGTCGGCCGACACGATCGTCGTGTAGGGCAACGAGTCCGTTTGCTCCAGGAACTGCAGGATCTGCTGCACGCGCGCCTGCGGTTTGCCAACGCAGACATACACGAAATGCGGTGGCTCGTTGCCCGCAGCGAGACTTGTCTTGACTTGGTGCGCGATGATATCGAGCATCATTTTAGTCTTGCCACTGTTGCGAGGACCGAGAATGCCAAAGCGATGTCCGAACGCCAGCGGCTTAAAGCAGTCGATCGCCAAGATACCGGTCTCCAGTGAATCCTTCAGCGGTCCGCGTTGCATGAGGCGAGGCACTGTCTTGGATCCCCACGCAAGCGAAATACGGTCGGTGGCTGTGCTGTCTGCCTTTGCCGCATTGCCTTCGTCGGAATACACGAGCTCAATTGGATCGCCGAGCGGATCCACAGCTTTGCCCGCAAACTTAGTAAGCCCCCCAGCAATCTCCAGCTGCTCGCTCTCCAACGTGGCGTCCATGCCGAGTCGCACGGATTGCACGGATTGCGACTGGTGGTGGTCGCTGAACAGCGCGACGTGAGCCACTTTCTTCTCCAAGAAGAGCACGACGCCGTGGCAAAGCGGCTCGTCGCTGCCGCTCCCCTCTTCGCCTTCTGGTTCCCCGTGGATGGCAACGACAGAGCCGATCGTCGCGTGGCGCAGCCCCGAGATGCTCGCAATGTTGTTCTTGACATCGAGCACGACGCCGGTCACGGGCAGCTCTGACTTGAGTCCGTCGTCTCCAGCATCACCCTCGCCGCCACCGCCTCCTTCCTTCTCCTCTGCGAGCGCCATGAAATCCAGCATCTGCTGCGCCAGCATCGCCTCGTTCGCGTCCGATGTGATCTTGCGCTGCGCGATGACGCGCGTCGTGCAGATCGGACGATGCACTCCCGTAGAAAGCGGGGAGCCCTCGAGCAGCGACGCGCACGCACCAGCGCTACGGACCAGTGGCAGAGCGCCAGCAGCAAGAGCCGCCGGTCCGCTGACGCGCTGCTTGCGGAGGCGCAGCGCCACGCGCTCCATCGTCGAGCGGCGGAGCTGCTGCGTCATGCTTGTTTGCCGTGATGTGTGTGGTGAGATGAAATGTTGGGGTGTGTGGCACACGTTTTTGACAACAAAGTGGTGTTCTCGACAGTCCAAGGATACCTGTCGAAAAGACTAACCGCAACAAACAAGCCGGCGCAAAATAGCCGGTTAAACCTGGTCAGTGACTGCAGCGAGCGTGGCATCGAGAAAGTTTGCCAGTTTGTCTCGAGAGAGTTGATGGGAATCAGTATCGTACCTCGAAAACTGTGTGCTCGGAGCTTTTTGTAGTTCAGACTCGGCCAGCTTTGAAAGTGCCGCTTTGCATAACGTTTGCACCAGTCTATTTATCTGCTGCGGTAATTCTCTCAGCTCACCCAACGGAGTCATTCGTGCGAGTGCCTCAAAGCAAACTGCGCGAGTCACAACTGCAGCCGCTCTATTACTTGCACCAGAACGGATGTTCGCGGGTATGTGCTCGCCTCAGCGCTTTAAAATGTGTTTCTCCACTACGAGGTTACAAAGTGCGGCGTTTCCGATGCACATTGACCCTCCAGATGACAGCTTTCTGCCTGCTGAGGAAATCAACGTCTCAGTCTGCATTGGTTGAGGCAAGTGGATCTCTGACTGGCCATCGCACGCACACTTGCCATATCTGTGTGATCACGCTACTCGGCTGCATCCCACTCCAACCTCCAGCAAATGGGCTCCAACACAGCCAACTGTTCTGGTTGCGCAGATATCTCTACACTTGCTTCGTCACTTCCACGAGCCTACTGCAACTTCAATGTTTTGTGCCTCGCCTCCCAATCTCACTCATGAAAGTCGTCTGTATAACTAAAGTGGCCGCGCTCACAGGCATCAGACTGGCGTTCGGGCTGGCATGCAGCATTTACCCGGTGTTCAGCCCCGCATTCCGGAGCATACCATCATCCGCTCAACGGGTGTTCGTTCTCCTGTCCGCGATCTACTCCAATGTGAAAAATGTCGATGATGACACGCTACAGCGCAACATCGGCAGCATCACGCTGTGCAGTGGTCTCGAGCTACTATCGTTTCCCCTGCTCTCGTACGTGCTGGGTCGGAAGCTGCGCTTGTCGTCGTCGATCCATCAGCTCGCATTTATGCTTGAAGTCCACTGGCAGCTAGTGCAAATGATGATCGCACTTGGAGTTACTTTTGTGATGGAGATATCTGGAATCAGGAACGAGATGAGGTGCCACGAAGGTCGCTCGAGGTGACGCAGCGTGACTGAGGGAATCATGTCTCCTATTTCCACCAATCAAAATGCTGCGTCACATTCCCAGTCACAAGGTCGCACGAAGGTGACGCTACTCTTCATGTGGTGCTGACGTGGCTCCTTTTTTGTTTTTTCTCCCCCAACGTTGAACGCAGCTCAGAAGACGAAAACGCACAACGCGACGAAGGCGAAGAAGACGGCGACGAGGGTGCGGTCGGCGCTCTCTTCTCTTCTCTTCTCTTCTCCTCTCTCTCGCTCTCTCTCGTGCGCGCATATCCCGGACACAACGTACGCGCACTAACGCTGTCTGCTTCGCTCTTGCGGTTCTCCATATTCCCCAGTCCGAGTCCAACGTAGCTCTTCGCGAAGAGCTATTTATAGATCCCGAAACGGTTTGCGTATCAGCACGTGACTGCTGGAATTCATAGCCAGTCGTTTCTTGCTTTTGCAACTTGTCCGGCACACGTTGCAGCATCGAAGGTTCCAAGCTGCTGGTGAGATTGCTTGCGTCGAAGCTATCGAGGAAAAGATTCCCCAATGACTGCGCCATTGTCCGAGAGCGCGATGCCAGGTGTTGTGATCAGTGATGCGGCTGCTGCTGCACGTGCTACCACAGCCAAGCCGAAAAAGGATTCGAAGTGGAACCAGCGCCAATTGCGCCAAATGGCGGCCGGCGGCGGCGCGGGCATCGTCGCGAAGACTGTCGTCGCGCCGTTTGAGCGCGTCAAGATCGTGTGCCAAACGGGCGAATCCGTCGGCATGGTCCAGACCACCAAGGTATGCTTTTACAGTCGATATTCTTCGTGCCCATACTGCCGTTATGAATCTCTTACACAGATGTACTTTGTCTATGTGCGCAGAGCATTTTCACAAACGAAGGCGTGATCGGCTTCTGGCGCGGCAATCTCGCGGCGTGCGTGCGTGTGGTGCCGCACAAGGCGATCCTCTTTGGCTTCTCGGACGTGTACAAAGACCTGTTCCGCGGCATGTACTCGGGCGGAGAGGGCAAGCTCCCTGTCTGGGGTGCGTTCGTGGCCGGTTCGATGTCCGGATTCACGGCATCGGTGCTCACGTATCCGCTGGATCTGATCCGAACGCGCTTGTCGGGTCACATTGGCGACAAGATCAAGTACAACGGCATCTACAACACGTTTATCGTGACATTGCGCGAAGAAGGCTTCCGCGCTTTGTTCCGTGGCATTGGACCGACGCTGCTGGGCAGCATCCCGTACGAAGGCATCAAGTTCGGCTCGTACGACGTCCTGAAATCGCTGCTACCGTCCGATATCGACCCCAAGGTCGATTACGTGGGTAAGATGGTGTGTGGCGGAGGCGCCGGCATGATCGCGACGATCCTGACGTACCCGAACGACACGGTGCGCCGGCGATTGCAGATGCAGGGCCAGGGCGGCGCGCCGATTATCTATAAGAACGCGGTCGACTGCTACATCAAGCTGCTCAAGAACGAGGGCTGGACCGTGTACTACCGCGGGCTGCTGCCGACGCTCGTGCGCGCGATGCCCAACATGGGTGTCCAGTTCGCGACCTACGACGTGCTCAAGGCGTTTTTGGTGCCAGATGCCAAGTAAATCTATCAGCTCCTTGTAGCTCCCCCCATTCAGCAAAAAGAATAAAATCAATAGAAGTCAATGCAATCCCAATTTCGAAGAGATCAAGACCACGGTCTCAGCAAACAAGTGATCCAGCGAGTTGTTCATTTTTGTGCACGGTGTTAGGCTACACATCCGAGTACCCGTCTTCGTCGTCGTCTTCCTTGGCGGTGTTTGCTTTGGCTTTGCCGCGACCACCACCAGCGCCAATGTCGTTGTCGTCCTTGTCCTCAGCGTCCTCTAAGGCAACGATGTCACGTGCGAGGTCGTGCTCGTCGTCGGTCAGGATGCCCTTCATGACACCCAGGTTGCCCTGGAACACGTTCTTCACGACAGCCTCGAGTGCGTTTTTCTTGTGCTCGTCGCGCTTGAGATTCGTCGCGTACCGCTCCATGAGCAAGGGCGTGGCCGCAGCGGCGCCCAAAATGCGCTGTTTGTTGTGCGTGATGCTTTCCTTGAGCGACCGTCGGAACTCGCGCGCACGCTCCTTGGCGACGCGGTCGATCTCGGTGATGCTAACGGAGTCGCTCTTCCCGTCGCGCCGCGATGCGTTGTGCTGCGCGTTTCATCTTGTCCTGCCGCGATTCTTCCTCACGAGCAAGCTGCTCCTGCTGCTTTTGCGAGCGTGCGAGCGTGTCGAGCACCTTCTGGACACGAAGCACCTCGGATTTCGTTGGACGCGGATCCCCACGCATTGTGCTATTGCCGGTTGCGTTCTTGGTTGGCTTTGCTGTCGACTTGACTTTTTCCAGCAGCCTGAGTTGCGTCTCGTGCTGGGCTTTACGTTGGGCATCCTCCTGTTGAAGACGCTTTTGCTGTCGCGCGAGCTTTTTCGCCTTGAGCTCAGCGAGTTTCGCGGCTCTGGACGTGAAAAACTCACGACTTTGAGTCTTCCGTGGCGTTGTTGCCGCCGCATTACCCGCATTGTCCAAGCCACTGCTCTGCATCGAAGCCTGGGTCTTGCACGCCTTCAAGCGCTTTTCCCACTGCGAGTGCAGTCGGTCAAAGTCCGGCACGGGCTTTGGTTTTCGCTGCAACTTGCGTGCAGCTTCGTCGGCTTGCGCTGCGAGTTGCTTCTTCATCTCCACACTCATGACGCCTTGCCTGGTGCTTTCTAATGGCTCAGACGCGCCATTGCCGGTCGCCGAGGCCATCATGCGCGGGGGCAACTCAGCGGACGCGAGCAATTGCTGCGCGCGGAGTCGGATCCGCTCTTTGCGACGCGCTTCTTCCTCGCCTGGCATGACAACCACTGCTGCGCTCGCATCATCACCAGGCTTTTGGATCCGCACATACGTTGTGATCGGCACGTCGCGCGCCTTGATTTTCTTGTCCTTGGCCAGTTCGGCGTGGACGTGAGCATCCAGCCGCTGCAGTTGCACTTGCTTCTTCTCAAGCGCAAGCGCCTGACGTTCGAGTAATCATGTCGGTGGTTGTGCTTTCTGGGCACGTGCCAGACGCTCAGCAGCTTCACGGGAACGCTGGAGCTCCTCTTCTTGTGCCTTTTGCTTCCTACAAAACAGATGAACCAGGAAACACACGAGTCAAAGACAAGATTGCATGCATGGCAAGTATGCAAGCATAGGGGAGCACTTACTCTTCGAAGAACGAGCATGACAGCCGACGCTGGGGATCGTCGACGCTGCCTTTCCGCTCTCGACTGCGTTCTCGCATTCGAGTTGCGGCAGTTGTTGGACTTTGCGATCGTGATTTTGAGGTTTGAGAGCGAGGCTGGTTCTGTGTCACTGGTTTGTGTTCCTCCCACCCGCGTCGACGTTGCGGAGGATCGTCGTCGAGTTTTGGTGGTGACGTCCATGATTGCACGAGCTGCTCCTCTGAGTCCACGTTTTGAGTGGTGCTGTGCGATGACGAGTCGCTCTCACATCGAAAATCATGCGATTTCGATTTTGCTCTCTGCTTGGCAAACACGGGCGATACACTCGCTAGGCACAAAAAGGAAAACGAAACAAGCAAGCCAATGTCATAAACGACAAAACTCTGACCACAAGGCATCAAATATGGTGAAAATGTACCTTGCGGTGACCACTTGGACGATGAAAGTTCCGGAGACGAAGCAGACTCCAGCGTATTCCCATTCGTCCAGTCCGCTTCGTCATCGTACTGCGGTGGTGGCAGCGATCCGTCCCCAATGTTGTCATGAAACGCGACATGGTTGCTGTTCTTCTCGTCATCGAGCACCAGCTCCTGTGGTTTCGAGCCCCTTGATTCCTTGGACTTGGCACGGAATCGCGCTTCGAGCTCCTGCGCCTTGCGCTCGGCGCGTTCTTTTTCGCGCTGGAGCGTCTGGATCGCTTCGAGATCCTGCTGCTGTGCCTTTCTCAATCGCTGCAGTTCCTCGACGACTTGCTGTTGGAACGAGGTCGACGGCGACGAGTGGTTGAGACTTGCGCAGCGTGACAGCGATGGCGACTTGCTTGGCTCTCGCAGCTCCTGCGATGTCATTGATCTGTCGACTGCTCTTCGCGGTGTCATTGTTGAAGTGCGTCGACTACCGGTATTGCCACCAGTGTGTGTATGAGCATGCTGTTGCTGCCGTTGTCGTGCGCTTTGCGGTCGCCGCGCGTTCCGCTGCACCGTCAGCTCGTGGATCATGCGGTCGACCGTCTCCGCTTCGCACAACTGCTCGCGCTCGTCCAACAACTTGTAGCGCATACTAGTGCTACTGCATTGTACGTCGTCCTCTTCTTCTTGCGACTGCCATTGGTGTCGTCCTGAGGTGAACGACGCTGCTGTTGCATACCGCGCGTTCTTCGTGGCAACACGAGGTGACGTGCACGCCTGCATGCGGAACGAACTGTTCATGGCGTGCGTGACCATCGCAATACTGTATGTGGAAGTATGTGATGCTGTTCTTGGTGTTGTATTCTGGCAGCAATGTGCTCATGCCAATCACGTGCGCTCAGTGCTATTCTTACACGCACTCGAGTGGCTCCAAGAAAAGAGGCGATTCAGAAAGAAAAGAAAAAGCCCCGACAAGTTGATCGCAGACGAATGGCAAGCGCCAGCAGCTAGAAGGGCTGATGGCGAACATTGGTGAAAGGACCATCTAAGTGATGGCATTGGAACTTTAATGCAAAGAGACGCTGACGCGCGTCAAACGTGTTGCAGTTGAAGATACTGTGCAGATGAACCAAAGTCTCATTTGGCAGATGCAAGTGTCATTTTGCAGCGGCCCTTGTGTATCAATTGCATTGCAAAGAGAAGAGGGATGCCAGTGTTTCGTAGCGCAGGCAAATTTGCGTCATTTCGCTGGACAACAAACACATGACAAAGGAGGATGGTGGAAAGTGATTGTAATCAGCCCTTCATCTCCCATCAACGCATGGTCCAAGACAAGTCGTTGGGACATGTTTTTTGGGCTGCTTTCGACCTTCTTTCGCTGCATAAAGCAAACAGCAACCGACATAAAACACGCGCGTCGTGGCGTTGTACTCGGCAGCAACGAGTTCCATGGCTGGCGGCGATTTGCGGAGGTGGCTTTTCTTAACTTTGTGACCCCGAACCAGACGATGCGGCCGCAAGAGATTGAAGCGGGAGGTCCGAGTTGGGAAAAAAAGAGAACCCATCGAAGCTTCGATGGTCTCCGTCATCCAGCCACTCGGTGTGATTACATGTGCCACTCTTTGTACACAGCCAACTCCCACTTCAGGATCCTCGAGCATTGGGAAATGGAGGTCGATACCTGAGTAGGATAATCACCTGGGCTACGCTTGGGGAACGTGAAACAGGGAGGAGACCTAGAAGCACTCTAATCACTTGAAATGCCTTAGTCAGCATCTCAATTAGCGCATTTGAGATCGCAGAATTGCGTGCTAAAGCACAAGTCCAGGAAACAAAGCAACATCCAAATGACAATTCTATCGATCCCATTGTAACTTTTATCAGTACTCTACAATTTTGGATTATTCAAGAAGCAACATTTTGTACTGGTGTAGACTATCTCGATTGTTGGACACCTTCATTCTCAAGGGTCAAAGAGTGAACTCGGCCCCTTTTGATGAGGCACAAAGGGGCTTTTGCACAAACTGGGAATCGATGTGTTTGTCTTTGAACGGCATTTGTTGGGTAATCAGGAAATATCATTTTGATCACTCTCCTGCTGGAGGCTAAAGTGAAGCCTCGAGCTGCTCGTGTCATTGAAACCGCAGCTTGCCATTCTGCAATTTGCTCGATCCCAGTCAACTCGACCCAACCTCATCCGCCACAATGAAGTCCTTCGCCGTCCTCGCCGCCGCCGCCATCGCCACCGTCGTGTCTGCCGACCCGTGTGACCTCGCGTCGCTCGCGACCGACTTCATCTCGCTCGTGCCACAAGCCAACGCCTGCTCTGAAGCCACGCAGTTCTCGATCATCCCTCCAACGACCAACCCAACTGCCGCACAGGCTACTGCTATTTGCTCCAAGTGCACTGATTTGATTGCCGTCGCCAACACCAAGACCTTCCCTTCGTGCACGTTCGAGATCGACGGTGTCGCCACGCCATTGAACTCGTTTATCGAGAAGGTCATTGGGGGCTGTGGCTCGACGTCGGCTGGCTCGTCCAGCACCGCCGGCTCCTCGTCCACCTCGGCTACCGTTGTGACCCCAGCGCCAGCAACCTCGACCACCTCGAGCAGCAGTGCCCCTGTTGCGTCGTCGGGCTCGTCGACTTCGACTTCGACCGTGTCCACGCCAGCGCCAACCACCGCTGCACCATCGAGCGCCATGACCTTGTCTGTGAGCGCGGCCGCTGTCGTCGTTGGTTCGATCGCTGCGTTCGTCTTGTAAAAGGCTTGATATCAATACCATTTTTGAACAATAAAGCTTAAAATTATCATGTCTGGTTTGAGTCAGCGCTTGAATTGTGTTCACGATGATGGGATTGGTTGGCAATTGATGCTGCCTTTGATAGGATTCCCTTCTTCTGCTCCAGGATACAGACTGAGGCTGCCAATGCGACCTCTCAGTTGGAGCGTACGCAGGCAAGGCGGCTTGTAACCTGGGAACGCTGTGATCGCTGTTGAGAATTGAGTGCAATTATCAGGTCTCCATACTTTCTGCAGTCCACCGAATCGACTTCCGTTTGCAGCGCAATAATGAAGGGACCTTTTCGTTGTCGAAACAGGCTATCCTGTACTTTCTCGTCACATAACTCCCTTTTTGGCAAAGACACCCACAGGATCCTCAGCAATTCACGACGCTTTGCCCATCAAAAACAGCCTCGAATCGAGAACGAGAAAACTGGTGCAGCGCTCGACACGAAAGCAGCAGCAAAGCAAGAGGAGGACGCATGGAGGAACGGCAATGACAGAGACCTCGGAAGTTTCGATCGAAGAAACGGAGTTGCGAAAAGAGTGGACTTGGCTGGCTGGTTCTATTACTAAGCACCGAATCAGAAGGGCACAACGAATCTGTATTCGTATACCCCTTCTAATTGAGACTTGCTATAACAACCGTGACGATTCACGTTTACGTCATTTATACCTGTATAAATGGATATTTGACCCATTCTGTTACTCGCTGCATCGACAGGCGTGTAACAGACGGACTGGCTTTGCTCCTCTTCGAGTAAGAGAGGCGCTCAGATACCCCTATCCCGCACTGCCAAAGTCTCATTGCAGCAACAACTGCCAAACGCTCACTCAATCCAGTGCATCAAACCAACTCATCACTCAACATTCAACTTCAATATACTGATTTAGAAGAGAATGCTGCGCTGCGACACGTTGCGAGCTGTCAAAGAGCGACTTGCCCTTTCTGCTCAGCCAACCACCACCTTCGCCACGAGCTCCGCTCCTCTCTGCTGCTTCATTCTGCAATTTGCTCGATCCCAGTCACCCCCCCACTCCAGCACAATGAAGTCCTTCGCCGTCCTCGCCGCCGCCGCCATCGCCACCGTCGTGTCTGCCGACCCGTGTGACCTCGCGTCGCTCGCGACCGACTTCATCTCGCTCGTGCCACAAGCCAACGCCTGCGCGGAGGCCACGGGATTCCCAATCATCCCGCCGCAGACCAACCCAACCGCCAAGCAGGCCGCTGACATCTGCACCAAGTGCGCAGACCTCATCGCCGTCGCCAACACCAAGACCTTCCCTTCGTGCACGTTCGAGATCGACGGTGTCGCCACGCCATTGAACACTTTCTTCACCAAGGTCGTCGGTGACTGTGGCTCGACATCGGCTGGCTCGTCCAGCACCGCCGGCTCCTCGTCCACCTCGGCTACCGTTGTGACCCCAGCGCCAGCAACCTCGACCACCTCGAGCAGCAGTGCCCCTGTTGCGTCGTCGGGCTCGTCGACTTCGACTTCGACCGTGTCCACGCCAGCGCCAACCACCGCTGCACCATCGAGCGCCATGACCTTGTCTGTGAGCGCGGCCGCTGTCGTCGTTGGTTCGATCGCTGCGTTCATCTTGTAAATATGAGGAGAATGATCATCCGGCCGTTCGTTTTTGCTACAGCGTCGTGTATTGTTTTCGAATATAAAGTAGTAAAAGCTCGGTTTTAATTTTGTTGTCCTTTGTCAGGTGTTTGATTTTGATTTTTCATCTGTTCGTACTCCAAGGAGCTTGAACTGCGATCTTTATCGTATCCATCGCATTAAAGTACTGAACGTTGGTATCTTTTGGCCATCGTCTCGAGATTTTTCGGTGCTATATTGAAGAACGTCACATGCTGCGCAACGGTGCAGGCTGCTTGCTGATGAGTCATGGCGTCTACAGGTGGCAGTGTCTTCACCTTCTTACGACGAGAAGGAACGACGGCTCGAAAAGGTTGACGACGCACACCAAATGGATCGTTTGACGACCAGCGCGAAAAATCTTCAGGCGTCACATCTAGTGTTTGTGTTTTCTTTCTTGCCGTCCGTGTCAAGCGAGACGCACTCTCGTCGTCGTGGGCTTTTGCGACGCAGCAGCATGACATGTGATGATAGCGCGGGATTGCGTGTGTGTGATCGCAAAGCCACTTGACAAAGTCGAGGACTGCCACGTTGCTCCGAGCGTTGCCGTCAATCGCCAAACACCCAAAGAGGCTCCAGCTATTAGCTCCAAAGTCCGAATTTTCTCGCCTGTGCGCGAAATTCTTGGATCACAGACGTAACCACGACAGGCGACTCAGGTTCGTCTGGCACTGGCATCTCTTCGTCGTCTTCTTTGTCATATTCATCTTCGCTATCAACATGAAATCTCAAAATGGACGCTGCTGGTCTGTCTTTTGTTTCGACGAAGACGAAAACCTCGGTTTCCGATGTTGCTTTTTGGCCACCTTTTCGCGTTTCTTGCTCCCATGGTGAAGTGCAATCTTGGAGCCGCCGCGATCCATTGTGCCGTCACGTACAGGAGCCGCGTACAATCGTGCTGCTGTAGCAGCTGCGGCGAGACTTGATCGCACTTCACTGATACTTTGCGTTTTCCCAGCCTCGCTTTGTGGAGAGGACGAATATAATCGGAGCATGTGAGCAGCTTCTGCCACCGATGAACTACTACCGTCGATACGTGCGGCTTTGCCATTGTCGTGGTTGGGGTGGTGTGATATAATGGCTTTGCCGCTCCCTCCGTTTCCAGTGATCGAGTTCTGTTTGACTGACACCAGCAAAAGCGTCGCTGAATTCTCGCTCCGTGCGCTCGAGACAGGCGTCGATGACGTCGAGGTCGACATGTTACCGCTGCCTCCATCTCCGCGTTTGTCACTCGATCCACGGCCTCGAAGATCTTTCAGTTTCTTTGCAACTTGGGCTGCCTGGGTCTTTCGCACCACGACTCGAGCTAATGGCGACAACGAATAGCCTGCGCTGATACCGACGCCATTCTTGTTCGAAACAGTCTTTCGAAGTTGTCCGAGCGTCTCGCCAACCTCACTTGGATCCTCGCTATCTGCTCCAAAGCGAGCGTCTTCGCCGTCTTTGCTGCCTGCGTTGTCTGCATCGGCCATCTCTTGGCTCAGCGAATGATCCTGGGGTGACTCGCTGCTATTGTCACTACTGCCGCCACTGTCTTCGTCGCCATCACCAGTCCCACTCAGCAATCGACTCTCGGCTGGATCTACCTTCGGGAAACACCGCAAAGCTGACACGCGTGCATCTGCATCGCGGTCGCCAGATTGGCCACCGACATCATCGTGTCCACTCGATGCCAGCGACGCGAGATCGTCATTGTCGTTGCTGCTCTTTCCTGTACCGCTAGAGTCATCACCCTCGCTGGACTCGATCCCGACGACAGGGACCGTCGGAAGATGCGGTGGCGGCGGTGTACTCGCGACCAGATCAGCTTCGTATTTGCATTCCCCTAATGTGTCGTGGCATTCGATCTCCATGGGAAAATCCGGCAGTTTTGCGAACTGCTTGTGACGAGCATAATCCACGATCGGCGGTCTTGAGAGTGCGCCTGCATGGGCTGTGCCTGGTCGGTGAGATGATGATGACACTGTGGACTGGAGAGATAGATTCAGGAGTGCCGAGACCGCCCCAGATTCCACTTTCGGAGACTGACCCGACAGATTCGTCAATGCCAGCGTACAGTGCTCGCGTATGTCGGTATTCTCGAGCTTCGAAAGCTGCAGCAGGGCTGGGACAGCGCCTTCGTCGACCATTCTTGCTGCATTGGTGTGCGCGATGCTATGACTGTGATCTCCTCTTCCGGAGGAGGAGGCAATGGACATCGTCAAGTTGCAGAGCGCACCCGCACAGCACTTGAGAATGCTCAAGTAGGCATTCGTCTCCGTCCGGTACGATTCCTCGACCAGCAGCCGTGTGCAACCGAGCGCAACAAGGCGATGACGATACTCTGGTACGAGCGACAGCGCCAACAGACTCGCAGTGCTGCGCCATCGCGTCTCGGCCAACTGGTTCTCGGCGACGAGGGATGCTATGGCTTTTATGACATTGGGGGCAACCAGTGCAGCGCATGGGATCCGATCCGACTTGGCGACGCTGCTATCTGCTGCTGGTGGGACGTTGGCGCTCCGCACCGCGGCAAGCGTGATGCTACAGAGCGCATCGGCGCAATCAAGACTCGACTCCGGATCGTTTCCAGCCACCAGTTCTGTGAGCGTACAGAACAGCGGAATGACCAGCGAGTGCTGCCCACCGATCATGCTTTTGAACAATGATATGTGGCTCAGCTAGCGGAACGAAATGCACACTAGAGCAAGAAACTCACGGTCTTTGACCAATTGCACGTTCGCGTCGCAACGCTGCTGGCCAGAGTCTTGACACAGAATCCCATAGACGCAATCGACAATGCGGTCGTTCAGCATCGCACTGAGCATCTCCTGGTTGTGCGAGAGACAGCAAAGTGTCAGCACCGTGGTCTTGATCGCACAAGCTGGATAATAGCTCTGGTCGCTCGCACCGCCGGGCACTCCATCGATCCCCGAGTTGGTCGTCAGCAACTGCACGAGGACATTTGATATCTCCGGGTGTTCCAGTCGACTGCGCGTGATCTCGTGCCACGCTAAGCTACAGAAAGTTGAAACCGCAAATGCGACGCATTCCCCGTCACTGCAGTTGGTACGCGGAGGATGTCGCTTCAAGAATGTTGTCAGCGCGGCGATGCTCGCTGAGGACGCCGCTGCCATGCGCGTTTCTTCATACTTTGAGAGCGTGAACAGCACAAGCGCAAGCCGCCTCGCCGTACAGGACAACTTCTCATTCTCAATAACGGCATTTGCGCAGGTACGAATCGTGAGTTTGTGAAGCGCATCAACGATTCCTGCGTTGACACTTGGAAGACGCAAGTTTTCGTAATACACGAGCTCGCAGAGAAGGCTTTCGAAGAGCGAGAACGCCGACTGATTGTCACTTGATGTTGCCAAGGGGTGCTCCATGAGCGCGAAGAGCGATTTCAGAGAGGATCGTTCCGTGCAAAGCGCGTTTCGCCCCACTGGATGATTCACCAGCTTCACGAACAACATGGTGACAATGTCCGACGCATTGCCCATCTCCAACGCTGCAAATGTCGGCAAAACCTTCACAAGACCCTCTTGGACCATGCGCTTGATCGTTTCTGCATTCAGAAGATTGAAAAGCGCGCGCACACAGGTCTCTTTCGTAGTGGCGTTCACGGCACGCACCATACTGATCATCATCAGCACGGCGATCGCGCCTTCGGCTACCAGGTGCGCCTCGCTTCCAGGGACGCACGACAAATTGCAAAGCACTTTGGCACAATCACGTTGACTTTCTTCGCTGTACGAGTTGCTGAGCATGGACAGGATACCGACAATGCCCGCGATGGCCAAGACATCTCGAATAGCTGGCTCGGCCGACAGGTTTGCGAGCGTGATCGCGCAGCATCGCTGGATACCAGTGTCGCCCTTGATCTTCGCCAGGGTCGCGAGCACAGAGATGACGCCCATGCGCACCAACGCCATGCAGCAGCTCGGATGATACGACATGCTCGCCAACACGTGGCAGCAGGATGCCTTCGTCTCGAGATCTTGCATCTCCATGCATGTCGAGAGCACGACTTCAATGGCGCCTTCGTCGGCCATGATCTGCAAACAGTGCTCGTCACGACATAGCAGACTGAGGCACGAGCAGCAAAACCGTTCAATCGCGATATGCGACCGCTCCAGTACGAGGATCCGTGTGACGCACAACACCACCTCCACGCTACAGACTTGAGTCGTTTGTCGCTCGTCGGCTGCTAAACACGCAAGTGCAGCCGTACAACGAGCCCGAATTTCACGGAGCAGCTTTGAATGTCCAGGAGTTAACGGTGTAGCGTCTACAACTGTAGTGACTGGACTCGGGTCTTCGACGCTACTGAGGTAGATAATCGCTTGGATTACGCCCGCACGCGCTACAGCGTCTCGTGTCTCGCTCTGCTGACAGAGTCCATGGAGAGCTTGCGGGAACACACGCTTCGTCTCTAGCGTCTGGTCTGGCGCCATGCTCAGCTGGATGAGCGCCGTGATCGCGCCAGCATTCATGATATCAGCGGCCGCTTGCTGCACGCTGAGCAGGTTGCATAGCGCCAGCGTGCACATTTTCTTTACATAGGTGTCCGTCGTGCGCTCGGATAGAGACGACAGGACACTCACAGCGTCCCTCTCGACGAGCTTCGCACGTGTGTCTTCGTTGCAGGAAATGTTGTACAACGTGCTCGCACAGACGCGCCGCAGTGCCTCACTTCCTGCAGCGTACCCCAGGGGACCGCGGCACAACTCGTTCACGAGGAGAAGCAGACCTTCAAAGACCATGCGCAGCCTGTTCCCAGGTTCTTTGCTCAAATTGAAAAGCGCGCTCGCGATGAGTAGCTTGGCTGCAAACGCACCCGTCGCGCCTATGAGCGAGACCAACGTGCCCATGCATCCCTTAGCGACCATTTCACTTCGGCAGGCGCGAACCGCGGACAAGTTGAGCATCACGTACGCCAGCATCTCCTGAATCTCCGACGCGTGCATGTGGATCAGCGACGAGATAGCACTCACGATGCCTTCTTCCATCGACCGAAGTCGGATGCGCTTGAAATTCGAGAGATTGCAGAGTGCTTTGGCTGTGATCTCGTCGCAATCCTCCGTGGACGCACCGCCACTTGACGTCGTCAGTGCGATGAACATTTTCAGCACGCTCTCGATCTTCTGGTATGGTTCCCGCACGCAGGTCAAGTTGAAGAGCGCACTGCGACAGAGCCACGATACCTTGGGCTGCTCCGTTATCAGCACCGAAAGCGCACTGACGGCGCCATCCTGCACCAGCACTTCTTCTTCTCCCTCCAGACAGCAGAGATTACACAGTGTGATCGCACACGCCGTTCACAAAGTCTTCTCCTCGGTCTCGTCCACGATCTCGGCCACAGTCTTTACAGCGCCTTGACGCACGATGACTTTGCGCAATTCCACGACATGCGAGAGGTTCATGAGCGCCGTGACGCAGTGGAGCCGCGTAACGCTGTCGTTCGGTTTACAGAGCAAGATCAGCGCCTCAACCACGTTTTCTTGGACCATGAGCACCGCGTTCTCCGGGTTCGAGCTCCAGTTGCTCAGCGTGAGCGAGCACCTTCGTCGCTGCTTAACCTGTAGATTGTCGTCCCCGAGATCATCCACAGCCGCCAGACCTGCGGCATCCGACAGCTCCAAAGTATTCACTCCAAGGGCTTTCTTGGCTGTTGAAGCTCCAGGTAATGCTCCATTTGCTGCCGCAGAAGCAGTGGACAGCGCATCCGAGACTGCATCTTTGAGCGCGTGGCGCCCTTCATTGGTGCGCGCCAAGTCCATTCCCCAAGCCGCACCCGTCGCCGAGGCTCTTCCATTGCTGCTTGAGTCGCCAAACGTGATCTGGTAGCTGCGCTTCATGCGGGACATGTACAGCATACCGTCAATGTACTCGCCGCGCGTGCCAAACATGTTGCCCACGTACGGTCGAAACGCGCGCGAGTGGAACTCAGAGCCTGCTTTCTTGCGGCCGTTCTTGCGGCCAAGGAACGACGCCTTGGGCGACGACAGCGCGGCATTCAATAGCGAATTCGACGCTGCCATCGCAGGATTGTTGTTCGAACCGCCAGGACCAACCAAAGCCACAGTACTGGTACTTTGCGCTACGCTACTGCCGCGAGTTGATGCCGATCTCCCAGGCGTAGACGGCGTCGAGCTGAGTTTCTTGTCTTTCCGAAGCGGCGACACCACTCCAGACGCTACAGTGCTGCTACTATTGCTGCCACTGGACAGAGAATGATGATGATGGCTGCCTAAATTCGTATTGCTTGGCCCAATGCTCGCGTTGCTGGCATTCCTCGAACTCGCACTACTATTGCATGATGCTTGGTACACACTGCGCTTTGGCGCGCGGTCGGCATACTCTATGGCGAACTCGTTGCAGTCGAAAAAGTTCTGCAGCGTGGCGCCCACGGCGTGGACTGCGGGCACAATGCTCTCGTCCACGAGCTTCTTGAACGCGACGTCGCGCTTCGCGAACACGGACGTGTGGCGCTTGGGCGTATTCCCTGCTGTATTCTCTACACTCGCATGCTGCTGCTGTGCTTGAGCCGTGACGCTTGTGAACCGCGTGGAGCTGTTGACGCACATGAGCGTCGGCGCTTTCTGATCCTCGGGGATCGACCCATTCGCTACACTATGAGACTCGTGCGCGGCCATGAAGCGGGGGTGCGGATTGCCGCTGCCCATCGCGCCGTCGGCGTGCGTCGTCACGCGCGTGTGCTCGTGCGACCAGAGCGTCGCCAGGTTCATCGTCTGGTCGTGAGCTACTGCGCAAGAGCCGTCTAATAGCCGCAGAGCGCTTGGAGCGCATGAGAGTGACGGAACGCGTCAGCATGCGCGCTGCTCTCAAGGTGTTATTAATACGAGTGCGCATACAGAGACAGCCACGGAAACGGCCATTTTGCAGCTATTTTTGTGGACTGCCATTTATCCCCCTCGTTACTGACGCTGCAGATTGCGCATTTTGGGTGGGTATGATACAACCCTCTCTAATTGCAGTGAATACTTTAGAAGGAGTATAGCGATAATGAACAGTCTATGTCATACCTCTTTATATGCAAAGAAGCATGCGTTGAGGAGCAGTCACCTGTTATCAAGGGTATAAATAGGCTGGTGGCAAAAGTGCGACCTCTCGACTCGCGCAAGACCTGGAGCCAATTCTCGGATGATGAAGCGCTTCTGCTGCTGGAGCACGACGGATGAGAGGAGCATTTACGGTGCTGCAACACCGTCAGTCGTTCGCATTTGTAGTAGTCTCTCTCTCTCTCTCTCTATGCACAAGGAAGACTCCCCATTGCTTCCATGAGGGTCGCGTGCCAACTGCAAGCGCCATCCCCACCACCTCGACTAGGCAAAAACAAACCACACGAAGTTTCCTCTTCACACACTTTTCTCGAAATACACCTCTCTAAATACAATGCAACTTCTACACCGCATAACAGCCGTCAAAACCAACAGATTCGACATCAAATCACTTACCCTCTGCTTACAATATAGCGAGTAATAAATGATTCACAAGCATTATCAGGGGCCGCTTCAACTCACCAGTCTGATACTGGTACACTGTGCCCTCCCCACACATTGCACCAATTGGTCAATTCCGCATTTGCGCATTCGCCGCCTTCCCCACAGATCTAACGCTCAAGATGGTGCTCGTGCCGCTGGCGCTGGGCGTGTCGCTGCCGCCGAATGAGCCGCACGCGCTGTCGGTGTCCATGCCGCTCTGGGAGCACGTCGTGGGCTACGAGGAGGGCAAGCGCGCCGTGCTGGACGCCATGGCGTGCGGCTACCCGCGCTTCTTCTACCATCCGTTCGTCGTGGCGCTCACGCAGCTCCTCAAGGCCAATGTGGCGGCTCTCGCGGAGTTCTTTTCCACACAAGATGGAGATAGTGAAGAAGAAGCGAAGTGGGACTTGATGGTGTCGCCGACGGAGGTGACGGCGCAGCGGTTGCGGTCGTTCTTGGTCTACAGCGCGGAAAATCAAGGCGTTCAAGTGGAGGCGAACGACGTCGCGGTGGAGAATGTGCATGGTCTTGTGTGGGCTGTGCGCTTCCCGAAGCGACTGAGCCAGACAGCTAAGCAGTTCTGGCAGCACTCGGGCGAGATCGTGTCCTCGCGCCACGCGGAGCGCGCGCTCCAGGTGCTCAAGGGACAACAGGAAGCGATGGCGTCGTTCAAGGTGCGTGGTACGGCCACGCATCAGGCCGTGCAAACGCGCATTGCATCGCTGTATCTGGACGAAAAAGCCGCTGCGGACCACAGCAATGATGTGTTTTTGTATCCAACGGGCATGGGTGCTATTTTCGCGACGGTACGACTTCTAATCAAAATTCGTAGCGGCACCAAGAGCATCCTGATCGGGTTTCCGTACGTCGATACGCTCAAGATCCTGTCGCGCACGGAATGGTGCGAAAAGGGTGTGTATTTCTTCCCCGTTTGCGGCGAAAAAGAGATGAAGGAAGTCGAAGAAATCGTGAAACGCGAGCAGATTCTCGGCATCTTTACCGAGTTCCCTGGGAACCCGCTGCTCTCGACGTCAGATCTGAGTCGCCTTGCTGCGCTCGCGCATGAAAACGGCACGGTGCTCGTCGTCGATGACACGGTCGGTTCCTACAACGTCAACGTCATGAACCACGGCGCCGCGGATATCGTCACCACAAGTCTCTCCAAGATCTTCAGTGGAACTTGCGCGATCATGGGTGGAAGCGTGGTGCTCAACCCTGCTGGACCGCTGTATCAAACGCTGAAGGATCGCGTTTCGTCAGAAGATGCCTTTCTCGTCGAAGAAGATGCCCAAGTGCTTCTCGAGACGTCTGTGGACGTTCTCCCGCGTCTGGTAAAGGTGAATGCTTCGTCAAGCGTTATCGCCAAGCGACTGAGCGTTCACCCGCTTGTGAAGGACATTTTTTACCCAGAACTTCATGAAAACACCGAGCCATTCACCAAGTTCCTGACTAAAGCCAGCCCAGAGCAAGAGAGCGAGCCTCGCTTTGGTCCGTTGCTGTCGATTGTGCTGCGTGGTGGTCTCCCGGTGGCACAGAGCTTTTATGACACCGTGACCATTGCCAAGGGACCAAGTCTCGGTACGAACTTCACGATTTGTTGTCCATACAGCTTGTTGGCCCACTACTACGAGTTGGACTTTATCGAATCCTGTGGCGTGGACCGTAACTTGATTCGCATCTCCATCGGCCTCGAAGACGCGGAAGAGATCTGGCAAGACCTTGAGAACGCCCTCCAAGTCGCGTCAAAGGTGTACACTCCTGTTGTTGAGCCTGTGGCGCAATAAACAACTCCAACAGATGCTGAACAAAAGACCATTTTCGCCGATTCCGCTTCTGTAGCAAGCACGTTGATCTTGTGCTGGCGCCGATACGAGTCCATCTTGTCTGTATCAACGAGATGCGGCTCATTTTGCTGCGTTTTGTTGTGTGGATGATAATCAAAGCCTGTATCGCCGTTGGCGACTGCCTGCTTGGGTGTCGAAGGAAGGAATGGTGAGTCAGAAAACGAAAAAGACAAAGAAAATCAATGGTTTATGAGCACGAGGTGCAGTGGGTTCCCTTCATATCTCAATAGAAGCCATCGTGCTAATGTTTTCTTCTTCTGTCAGGTTTCATGGATTCGTTTCCACGAAAAAGACTCGAAACGGAGATTTTTTCATCTTCTGCTTTGTTTGTCGAAATGCTGCATGCAGTAATCCTCCATAACCTCTTGTTCTATCGTAGATCTGCTGGTGTCCAAGTGCCTCGAATAGAAAGTGTCGCCACCAGCACCACGACGATCTCATTGTGCGGGAGGATTATTCGGCGTGTATTGATACGACATGGAAGACGAAGGGAACGATGGGGTTGGTTGCGGTGCCGGGGAAAACGGATCCTGGTTCGTATAGGGACGATACTGAGCATGCGGCGACGGAGAGGAAAACATGTTTTGCCAATCCTGACTCGTTCTTGGCGACGGATCCAACATGGACGGAGCTGTTGGATTCAACACTGCTGCTCCTGTCACGTAGCCTTGAGCTTGGTGACTCGATGTTTTCGCGCGGAAACTCAACAGGTCTTCGGCGACCGCGCCGCGGCGGGAAGCATCATTTGTCGTCGTCGACATTGGTTCTGCAAAATGGCCAGTGTGGTTGATGCGGCGAGAAGACTCGGTTACAGGAATCCACGGTGAAAGAGCAACGCCCGTTGTCGCCAAAGTGAGTTTGGGATCCTGAGGCTCAGGCTGTGCGCTTCCATCCTTTGGATGGTCTTGTTGTTGCTGTGAAACTGATTGCCTACCGCAATTGGGAGTCGAGTCTTGGCCACGAGGTTGCAGCTTCAAGTTGTCAACAAGTGTCTCCAGAATGACGCGAACGTCTGTTTGCTGACGCTGAATGACATTCTCTAGTGCAGTCTGCGCGGCTTCCAACGTGAACAATGGCGTCGTTCGTTGCGCCGGTTTCTTGTTGTCTTTGGAGTTGGTGAAGGCGGCCATCGCCGAGGCAATGGCTGTGAGAACCTCGGGTGAGGTCTTTGATGATACGTGGACCTGGCCAAGCGCGTGCATGAGGAGCTTTTCTTCGACCGAGGTAAGAGTCACGACACAGTCGTACACCGGAGTATATTCGTTGTCATCACAGTGAGCGTCTTGGTTGCTTCTGCCCGCATCATCATAGGATTGGTTGCCACGATTGCCGCTTACAGATCGGCTTAAGCTCATCGACACGTGATGGCCAGCTTCGATCCTTGCAACATCGTAGCAGAGCTTCTGGTACCGGTCTCGCACGTCACGATGCATTTTTCCAGGGAGTTTCACCGCAATCGCCTCCCATGGATAGCATACGCTGGCGCTGCTGTAGTGCGCGAGCAGCTCCTCGAAACGTGCATCTTCTTCCAGCGTCCAGCGCGAGTCCTGGGATTGCATCGCGGCGACGTCCTCTTTGCGTTTCCGAGCGTTGGCCATCTGGAGCTCCAGGAAATACCGCCTCGCATGCGCCTTCACCTCATGGATTGGCCGCGTGCGCACTGCTGCCGTTATTGATTGCCACGCTGCCTGTGGGTTTGCAGTTTGCCCCGAACCGTAGGTCTCAAGTCCTGAGAGGAAACGACGATGCTCGCCTTCAGTCCAAGGCACAGTCGGGACACGGAATGCAGGAGACGTCGCAGACGAGAGAGCAGGAAGCGGTCGGTTGCTGTTGCTGTTGCTAGACGTCGGTGGATATGAAGCAGTCGTCAGGTTGTACGAGTTGTGACTCAGCGAGGCAATCGGGAAGCGCGGCTGGTGTGGATGGTACGTATTTGTCTGCTGTCGATAAGGTGCATTGCTGGCCGAGTGCGCGCGGTCTGGAGTTGGACTGACCATCGGGGGTGTCCTCCCCATACTGGGGGCGGCTCACACACCGACACGCAGCCACGTTACTTCTGACTCACCTGGATTTGGTCGATATGTGGAGAGAGTCTAGCGTCGCACCAGCTTTGCTCACCGTTGCGTTAGACGCGCTTGTTAGTGCTGCTGACGAGACTGAGTTGGCACTCTTTCCACCGTCGCTAACGTTGTGAAGGTTTCCGCAAGCGGAGAAGTAGAAACAAAAAGCCAACGCTGGGCGTCGATGAAAAGAAACTGCCGCCAACGCGCGTGTAGCCAGCAGCAGCGGCTTGACCTCTGTGCTGAGCGAGAACCCTGGAAGCTCCGTTTGGCATCGGACAATGCGTCTTGAGGTTGGACGAAGTTGGTTACAACACTCAGCTTCGAGCGATAAAAATACGAACGCTGGCAAAAAAGGAAACACAGAAGAAAAG
The DNA here is from genome assembly GCA_006386115.1 of Globisporangium splendens. Lineage (NCBI taxonomy): Eukaryota > Oomycota > Peronosporomycetes > Pythiales > Pythiaceae > Globisporangium > Globisporangium splendens. Next base: position 65,133 of record VFIW01000130.1, read on the forward strand.
ATAAACGTCACATCAGCAGAATCAAAAAGCAAAACGTCTCACCGCCGGAGTCGATTGATTGATTTGAGCAGCAAAGCAACAGAGTGGTTGGCTACGCAGCGTTACGAAGGCACACAGCAACACGGTCGGACCGATTTCTACTCATCGCCAGTCTCGGAGTTAAAACTTGCGGTACGACGCTGGCGTGCGGCGACGGTGCCATTGCTGCTCGGCAGTGCTCCAGTGTGTCCACTTGAGGGTGTTCAGCGTCGCCAAGAGCTCCTTCTGCAGCTTGTCTTCGCTGATGATCTTCTGCTTCTCAGTGGTCTCGAGCTCCGCGACCTTGCGCAGGCGCTGCAGCGACAGACCTGGCGCGTCGTGGTGACGATCGTGCAGCAAGTTGACATACAAGAATGCGTTCGTCTCAACATCAGCCCACTTTTGCAGCACAGCGTAGGTCGCCAGGAACTCGTCCCACTTTCCCGCGTCGCCGAGTGCGCGCGTCTTGCGGTTCAGCGCATCGATGAGGATCTCCTTCTCTTTCTCCTTCTCCTTCTGCAGCTTCTTCTGTGCAGCAGGAGCGTCGCCAGGCACAGAGCGCGTACCAAAGAACAGCGCCAAGTCGTCTTGCTTGATAAGCGCGAGCACAGCGTCCGCAGCTTCCACGACCTCCGAGAGCAGCGTCAAGCGGTCACTCTCGGAGTCAAAGTGGTGCAACTTGGCTTGCACGACTGGCAAGTGCGTCGGGAACTGGTCAGCCAGGCGCTGCCACGCGGCAAGGAACTCCTTTTTGCCCGCGAGCTTGGTGACGCGACCAAGCAACAGATCGCGCACGGCTTCCTGCGCAAGCACTTCTTCATCGCGCTCGTCCTTAGGCTCCTCAGGTTCTGGTTCCTTGGCCGGCGTTGGCGCTGGAGGAATGACGTACGAGATGTCAAAGCCACCAGGGCGTCGTCCGCTTCTACTCACAGGGACACAAACACATACAAGCAATCCAACACCGTTAGCCATTCCAACCAAGCCAATTTCCTGATCATAATCGTCGGCGAGACGTACCCCTTGATGTTGCCATTCTTCTTGCCAAAGTAGATCTTGCCTGTGAGAAGATCGCCTGGGGAGTTGCCTGCAGGAAGCTTGTCGAAGCTCGGCTCACTGACAAACACGGGGATGTACGTGTTCACAGGGAGCGTCTTGGAGTCCAGCGCCTTGCCGCCGACGGCGACATCGTCCTGGTGGCCATACACGGACGCCGAGATCTCCTTAATGTCGTGCTCCAGCAAGAGCACCATCTGCTTGAGCTTCTCCAACTTGCTGATGTCTTCGTGACGCACTTGCGTGCGGACCACGTACGAGCCCTTCTTGATGGAAACGGCGTCGCCATACGAGTCTGACGTGCCCAGGTACTGTTTCTTGTCGTCAAAGATGAGCGACAACTGCGATTCAAACGGCGATTCGTACAAACGGCCGTTCAAGAGAGGCAGTCGAGGGACGACCTTGCCGGCGTCCTTGGCTGTGAATGGGTACGTGAGCACCAACTGGTACACTTGGCGCTTGTCTGGGAACTGGTCGCGGTCCGAGCTCAACGGCGTGATCTCGGCGGTCTTGGGGCGAATGCGCTGCGTCCACTTGGTGAAGCTCACCGACGGCGCGATCGTCTCCTTCTCCACGGTGCTCGACAGCAGCACCTTGTGCGACTCCACACCGCCAGAGATGTTGATGCGCTGCTGGTTGGGCACGATCCCGTGGAAACGCACTTCCACTTGCACGATCGAGTCACCCAGCGCGCTCCAGAATTGTGCCAACGCGAATTCCGCCGTCAAATCGCCCATCAGGTCGAAGCTGAACGAAGTTTCCTCACCTGGGCGAAGGAAGAACGCCTTCTGGAACGAACTCTGGCTCTGGCGTACGAACGGCTGGAACTGCATGACGTGGAACATGTACAGCTTGCCCGACGCGTTCGAGTCGTGCTCGCGGTCGGTATCAGGTCGCGAGAGGATCACATCAGCCCAAGTCGTGCCAGTCGGCGGCGTGAAGAAGCGGCGCGTAATGTCGCCTGGTTGCAACGCCTTCTTGTACACGACGACCGACGGCACTTGCTCAGGCTTGATCACGGTCACCGGGATCTTGAACACGGGACCGCGGCTCTCGTTGTTGGCGTCGTACACTGCGATCTCACCCGAGTTCACGCCAGCAGGCAGGTGCTTGGTGTTCACGAGCACCTTGAAGCCGCGTCCTTCGTGCATGAGCGCCAAGTGGCGGCCGACATCGATCCAACGCTCGGACGGCACGAGCTTCAGGTGCAATTCAAAGTGCACCTTGTCCTCCTGAGCCGCGAGCTTGTGGAACACTGGCGTGACCGTGACGTTGACCTCAGTGCTGTCGTGCACAAAGTCCACGGCATCGCGCAAGTACACGCCACGGCCCTTGCCATCCACACCGGACGACGTCTTAATCGCGTACTCCAGTGGGTACTTTCTCGAACCGTCAAAGCTGTTGCCGTTGCTGTTCAAGTATTCGAACGCTGGGAGCACTTGGATCAAGCCCTTTCCCTGGGCAAACACCTCGACGTTTGGAAGCACGACCGCGGTCTTCTCCAGCGCGCGACGGATCGAGTACGGCGTGTACTCGACCTGCTTGTCCTTGAGCGCGCTGATGAGCAGCGCGATGTTGCCTGCGCAGTTAGGCGACGACATGGACGTGCCGTTCATGAGCTGCTTCTTGTTGAGCGTCCAGTTGGGCACAGGCGCAATTGCAGCACCAGGTGCGCAGATGTCGACACCCAAATCGCCATCAAACGTCGGACCACGCGACGACCAGGTGTAGGTGATGCCCGACAAATCATTCTCGCGCATGATGTACTCGGCGTCCATCATCTTGGGCGACACGTAAGCGCCAACGCCGATCATGCACGACGACGTGCCACCAGGTGCACCGACAGAGCCGAGCGCAGGGCCGTTGTTGCCAGCGCTGGTCACAAACGTTACGTTGTGCTGCTCCACGAGTTCCTTCGCGAGCTCCACGATGCGGCCGTAGTCGTGCTCCGAAGCGTATTCACCGTAGCTCATGTTGACGACGTCGGCCTTGGCCTCGATGATCGCGAGGATCGCACGCGAGAGCGCCGTCGTCGTCTCCATGCTGCCCAAGCGGCCATCACCGATCTTGACCGAGATGATCTGCGCACCTGGAGCGACACCATTCGTGAGCGGCTGGTCCGGGTGGTGTGCGGCGACGATGCCCGCAACGTGCGTACCATGCGCGCCGACGTCGTTCACGATGCTCAGCGTGTTGCCGTCGTCGTAGATGTTGAGCGCGTAGTTGAGCTGCGATTCCTTCGAGAACGTCGCGTACTGGCGCTCGATCTTGTAGTTGGTGAGCGCCGCGATACCCGTAAAGTCACCGCTCTCAGCGACATCGAGCGCCGCGCGCCAGTGCGTGCCGTCAAAGAACACGACGGCGTCGTAGATCGGACCCGGGTCCTCGTAGCTCTTCGCGAGCTCGTCCAGCGCACTCAATCGCGCCTGCAGGTCCTTCTTCACGCGCAACTGTGCGACATCGTTCGTCGTCGCAGCGTTGGCACGCGACCACGCCGCAAGCGCGTTCTGCACGTCGTTGACGGCATTGCGCTGCTCAATATCGAACTTCTCCTTGCGCTCCTTCTTCAAGCGGTTGACGAGTTGTCCGGGGAACAAATGGTACGCTGCCACCGTGCCCACATGGTACTTGCCGTCAGCGCTGGCTGTCCATTCTGGGTTCAACGTGAGCACTTTGCCGTTGGCGAGCGTGAGCTTGCCGTCCTTGGCTTCGAGCACGAGCGACGTGTCGACGTCGCCGGCACCCGTGGCGTCCAGGATGTCGATGACCTTGGGCTTGCCGTCGGTCGTCGTCTGCAGCCCGATCGCGCCAGGGTCCACACCCGTGTCGAAGATCGCGACGACGGTGTTGCGGCCGTCGTACTGCGGGTACAGCTCGAGGAACTTGTCGGCGAGTGTCTCCTCCTTGGGGAGCAGCGACGCCGTCGGGAACACGCGCGTCATGGAGTGATGGTCAGCGAGGGGAGTGCACGCAGTCGTGAAAGCGCCAGCGAGGTGAGGGCGGCGGCGGTGCGGGACGGAGGAAGAATGCCGAATGATGCGCGAGGATCGCCACGCGGCCACGAAGAACATGCAACTTGCGCAAATGATCCTGATGTGTGCCGAAAGTGGGGGAGCTCATTTCCGACTAGGTACGAAAAGAAAGCAACCAACATTCTTGACACAAGGGTGACGTAGATAGGTTAGGGGTGCTGTCATTTGACAAGCAGAGAGACGAGGTATATAGGATTATACACTTTTTGAAACACAAAAGTGTATAGTGGATGGTCATTCGTGGAGTATCCTGCATGTATGCACATCAGTTATTGCAGGTAGAGAATACGAAGGAATGAGGACCTGTAGCAGGGGTGTTCTCAGAAGCTCCCCTCAGCTGTAGATGAATAGATTGTGTTTTCGCAATCCGCGCAAAAAAGACACGATAAGCAGTGGATGCAGTCTGTATGCTCGATAAAGAGGCAATATGAAGTTGTTCAGAGTACAAAAATGGTAGCATAATTCGAAATAGACAGGCGATATAGGCAGGAAGGAGTGAAATCGACCTGAGCGAACCCTGTCCGAGCAAAGTGGACCTGGGGAGATGCTTTCCACTTTCCTCTTCTCGTGCTGCTGCCCAACAGAGCGTCCGGATCAAAAATCGCACATGCCAACGAAACCACTGCACTGGTATTTACCCCCTGCTCACGGCAGTGGATCCTGTGGCTGTCGACGCACGAGCGAATGGCATGCGCTGGTATAAAGAGCTTTGCCTGTCACTCGAGCCATCCACAGCAACCTGCGGTGCTGAGTGCGGAAAGCTTAAGCAGTGTTGATACATTGAGCATTTACAACCTCCACGCCGCCTGGGTGCTGTTTTTGCGTGCACGCGGTGCAATTGCTTGCATGCATACGCTGCAAAACCAGCATGAGGATGAGTGGACGGTCTCGGTAATAGGTGCAAAGTGGCGGCACCAGTCCACCGTGCTTGTGGAGCACACACACGCACATCCACTTTATGCACGCCGCCTTTCGTTGGAGTCGACGCTGAGCGAGAGTGGGAGCGAACTGCACATGGTTGGGTGCATAAAGGCGCCGCTGCGTCTTGAACCTTTTGCGTCTTGCCATGTCGAGGATCAGCGTGCCGATGTTGCGCGAAGGTTCCACCAATGAACAAGAGCTTCAAACTCACAGAAAAAATGCTCTCGATTTTGTATTTATTGTCAGTTTGAATCATGATTTGCTAATATCACTTATACAATATTATCCAGTTTATAGCCTATCACAAGAGAGCGTGATCACTTCAACCTGCACCAAGTCTGTTTGATCTTGCATCGCTTCGGAGTTGCCGGTGTGAACTCCCACGCGCTTTGTTCCCTTTACCCGAGCGCTAAGACGAACGAGACTTCTCACATACCACTTCGGCTGCTGTCTTTCTTCCTCAACTCTCGTGACCTCAATGCACAAGAATCTTGCATGGGTCTGAGATTCTAGGCGATACTGAAGTATTAGAATGTGATTCATCGCAGTCTCTGTGCGAGTTTCACGCTCTGGCGGATGCGTCGGCGCACTGCTCGCTCTGTTGCATTGGACAGAGTCAGATCTGGACTCAGGTAGATACTCGGCATCGCGAGACGAATCGGCTGTGGCGGAAGATCCGATAGCCCCGGACGCGAAGTGCTGCTGCCAAGCTCTTTTGGCTCGTCGGTGGCAGATCTCCGGACTGACAGAGCACCGTTGAGATCCGCTTTGAGCGATCCAGCGTGCTGCAATCGACTCCGTCGAGACGTGCTCGGACCAGAAGCTGAAGTCCCACTTTCGTTGTTGTTTGCAGCCTTGTCGGAGGCGTCAAAGTCCTTTGCCATAGGTGAACGAAGCGAAGTTGGTCCGCGAGTGCTATCGCTGTTGTTGCCGATGTCGTCCATTCGGCATCCCTGGTCTGGCTCAGCCGCATACATCGACATCTGCTGCTCATTGATGACCGGATCGCTGCTCGTTGTTGCTGATGGTGGAGCGAGTGGAGGAATCTCAGACAGTCGACAGAATGACCCACCTCCACCACTGCTGGAGGAAGCGTCTGTGGACAGCTTTTGTGGCGAAGCGATGCCACCCCCTGTCAGCGATTTCTTCTTCAGCAGCGGTGGTTGGGACTTCTAGACGGAGCTGGATGCTTGCGTATTGTTCTTCTGTGATTGCGGGGCTGGTGGCATGAGATCCTGATCCTGGCTCGTCAAGAGCAGCACTGCTGCCGACGCCATGTCCTTCGGCTCTTTTGGCTCAGCAAACGAGCGGATCTTGTCCAGTTCCGCAAACACGGTCACCTAGAGCGATCGTTCTTGGTCATAGATCTTCATTGTGACGCGGTCAAAGAGTTTCTTGAGAAACGACGAATACTCCTCGGCGCTGATCCCAATGGTCCAGATATCTGCCTAAACAAGCCGACGCAAGCACACACACACAAAACACAAACGAAAAGCGAGTTGGTAGAGCGACGGCACCAACAACACAGACAAAGCCACTCAGCACACAGTCTATACCACTTCGAAGAGCGATCGGAAGAACAGCACTTTGCTCATCACATCGCACCCTCCTACATCCCTCACCCAGTCGCGTTCGACGATTTTCCGCGCTTCGCTGATTGAAAGCTAGGTGCATGCATACCAATCAGCAGCAGCAGATCAACAACATTGGGTGCTACATCATTTCTTTTCTCACTTCGTGCGGCGCGACGAGCGCTTTGTAAAACTTCATGAACACGTCGACGTAATCGCACTGCTCGATCGTTGTCTGGCCGTGGCGAATGTTCGGGAACGTATCCCAGAAGCGCGCGATCGCCGCGATCACTTTGCGGTCGTCGATGAGCTTCTGGCGCTTGCGCAAGTTCTCCTCGGTGTAGTAGTTCTGGTCGCCTTGCTTCCGATACGACATCGTGGGTGACGTTGAGCCGGCGAAATCACTCCCGCCAGTCGCTTTCTCGTACGTGAACAGGAGGTGCTTGCTGTTGGTCTGGCACACGATGTTGGTCTTGACCTTGGCGAGCTGCGGTACGAAGAACGGCACACCGTTTTCGTGCGTTTTCTCGGGTGGACGGCGATCATGGCGGAGCGAGAGTGCATACATATTCCCCACCATGGTTCGTGGAAGGTGCCTGGATCAAGATCAGCAAGTGGGCTGATGCGTGTGCGTTAAACGACGCTGATGAGCTTGAGAATCTAGGCGAGTGATGCTGTCTGAGGCTGCGAGCCAGGCAAGTTAAAACGACGGCATACACGGACTGCATGCAGCATGAACCCATTTTTGTTGCGACGGCTATTTATAAACGTTTGACGAGAAGAATAGACTGAAGACGCGAGTCGACTGCGATTGCACGTCGTCCAAGTGTGTGTGCGGCACAAGATCCTCGTGCTCTTGAACTGCCACATGCTCGTCGCGAACGCTGGCATCTCACCTCTGTGGTACACATCCAACGACAACAGGAACTGGATCGAAGATGCCTGGAAAATCCTTGCCACTCGATACAAGAACACCTGGAACGTGATCGGAGCCGACTTGAAGAACGAACCCCATGGCGAAGCAACGTGGGGTAGCGGCGATCGCAACACGGACTGGCGCATCGCCTCGCTCCAGATGGCCAACAGCATCCACAAGATCACGTCCAAGTGGCTCATCTTCGTCGAAGGCATGGACAAGTCGAGTCGCGACGACCCCAACTTCCCGTGCTTCTGGGGAGAGAACCTCATGGACGTGCAGCGCGCGCCTCTCGAACTCAGCGTCCCCGAACGTTTGGTGTACAGTCCGCACGTGTACGGCCCGAGCGTGTCCGACATGTCGTACTTCCACGATGCATCGTTCCCGTCCAACATGCCAGCGATCTGGGACAAACACTTTGGCTTCATCCGTGGCAACGAGAAGTACAACGGCGCGATGGTCATCGGCGAGTGGGGCGGTGCGTTCGAGAAGAGCGACGACCAGACGTGGCAACGGGAGTTCGCCAAGTACCTCAAGGACAACGAGTTGAGCTGGTTCTACTGGGCCATCAACCCGAACGCGGGAGACACGAAGGGTCTGTTGAAGGATGACTGGACCACACCAAGAGACGACAAGATGTCGTTGCTCTCCGAGTCCAAGAGATCTCAGGTGCCTTAAAGCGAGTTGACTGGGGCATCTTTGTCACTTTGACAATCTATACTGAGTGAGGCTCATATGTAAACAAATGACAATGAAAAAGAAAACATGACGTCCCGCCCTAGTCGGACAGAATGTATAGCCGGGAGAGTATTTAGGATCGCTTTGAGGGGCAACAGCCATCGCAAATAATAAGCAACTGATAGCTTTGCACTGGCTGATTGGGCATCCGATGCACAGCGCGCCGCACTTGCCCCTTCAAAATGACCCCTTCGACCGTGGATAGAAAACCATGAAATTATGGAGGTCAGTCGAACATCGGAAAGTTGCTGTTTAGGTCAGCTTCTGGTCTGTCGGCATGAAGTCTTCGCAGCGTTGATCTGTTTCCAATGCAATCGAATAGATTACACTGAAATTGAGACGAAAATACTCCGCACCAGTCGAGGAGGAAGTTTTGTTCACAGTGCAATTATTCATTACATTGAAATGCACTCCTTCGTTCTCGTCAGTTCAGATATAACCCCAGCCTTGAAATCGTAGTGGACAGAGCGATGGTCAGATGATGTCAGATACATGAGCACTGAGCTGGCAGCCGAGCATCTTGCACCGTACAAGCTCTAGCATGGTGCTGACCAGCGCGCTTTGCGCGTCGACAACCAGCACAACGGAGGACCGTAAGAATACGGCGGGATCTGTAGAAGGCATGCGCAAAACTGCTAAGACTATTTAGGCGCTTATGCTGCACTTGCTGGTCTCCTCGTATAAAACCATGGCTGCCGATCCGCATAAAATGTATGGATGCAACTCGTCTCGGCCATCCAAATAATGGATCTCAGGGTCTTGTGAAAAGATGGACGACATTTCACTCGAGGATGTCGTTCAGCGTTGCTTTTTGTCGCATACTTACCATCACTCTATGTCCCTGTGTATGTTCGGTCCATTTGGCCCGTCTCAAAGCACTGTAACTGCACAGCAACAGTATTTTAACAGATTGAGGGCGTCTGTGTGTGTGCGAGAGGCATTCTGTATTTCTATCGCGCTACATGGCGACCGAGCACGAAACACTTGTGAGTCGAATACCGCCGCCTCCACAAAATGCCCAAGCATGAGTGCTCAGAGAGACACAGCAGCACACACTCGAGCATTTTGCTGCACGAGAAACGCAAAGGTCCACAGTTCGAGCCAGCGAGCGCGTAGCTTTAACAAGCGCGAGACAGATGGAATCGAAGCTTGGGGAGGCACAATTGTCTGTCCGTTCGATTGAGCATTCTCGCCGTGCAGGTGGCACCAGTGCTTCGTGGCTCTGCAACAGAGAAGTTTCGTCAGAAACAGTCGGACCGACAGCGTGGTGGCGCACGAGTCAACAATATGCTGATAGCGTTGACCACGTGGGAAAACTGATGCACATGAATCTCATGAGCGAATGCCCCCTACTAATAGCGATGACATTCACGGCAAAACAGACCGAAGCAATGACAGTAGCATGCACGCGCCATTCAATAATTGCTGCGGAGAAACAATGTTTAGTGTCCTTTGATGTACTAAACAATCACTGCAATATGCCCACAGCTGTGATGGATGGCTTTCGTTTGAAACGTTGTAGCACTGGGGAAATATGAAGGAAAGTTTGGAGACAAGAGCACGGTGGCTAAAATGCTCTTGTCTAGCCGCATAGATGTGAGAATCTGACAGGGCGAAGTGAGCGAGTTACACATGCAACAGAAGCTCGCTTCCTCTGACTTTCCTAGATGCACACAAACTGCTATCATTCCGCTCATTCGTTAAACACGGCTACACGCGCCGTCACAAAAGACGGTCTCACCGAATGCCACACTGTCCATGCTCCAATTCTAGGCAAGAAGGACGACAAAATCAGTCGATCCCACTCAAAGTGACGATTGTTCAGTGATCTGGTGAATGCTCAGAATTAGATCCTACGCACCAAGCGAACTGAACCTCCACGATTCGGTTCAGATCTACATTGAGACTGTAGCTGTTTGGCATCGCTCCGCATGAGTGACAAAGAATTGCTTGTGTGATGGCCACATTGGCACGAATAGGTCCCCTTGCTTCATAATCACATCAACCGATCGCCAAATTGTTGACTTGGCTCCTTCGGAGGAAGCTTCCTCGTCAAATTGTGGCACCAGATGGTATCAGATGCCAAAGGCATGCGACTCGAGACTCACAATTGAATAGGCAGAGATGCTGCATGTCAAGACCAAAGTATCAGCTCAAGGTCAAGGTGTCCGAGGGGACAGACACGATCCGTGTAGGTTCTCAGTGTACTCAAGTGGTCTATCTGACTATAATTTCAACTTGTGTCCGCCAGTGCTCACTGAGCTCTGCTCATTTCCAAATCCGACACCAAGTCCACAAGTCCTCTCCTCCAGCACCAATTACACTACCCAACGCTCACTGGTCATGAAGGTCACCAGAGCCACGTTCCTACTTTTGCTCGCGCTACTCGCGCTCACTGTGTTGCAGACCACAGCATGGGAAGACGCTGCAGACCGTGCTGCAGTGCTTAGCGCAAGAGAACTTCAGAGTACAGCAACGAGCAATCAGACTGTAGTAAAGAAGAAGAAGAAGTGTACCGTGCGACCAAAGCCAACCACGAAGGCTCCAAAGCCAACCACGAAAGCTCCCAAGCCAACCACCGCAGCCCCGAAGCCAACCACCGCAACCCCGAAGCCACCGACTACGGCTCCAAAACCAACAACTTCTGCTCCAAAACCAACGACAGCCGCTCCAAAGCCAACGACGGCAGCTCCATCGCCTTCCTCAGGATCCACCACTGCCCTAAACTTCGCATCCAAGTCCGACGGACTCTACCTCAACGGCGCCAAGTTCACGATCAAGGGCGCCAACTACTTTGGTATGGAAAGTGACATTCTTGTGCCACACGGTCTCTGGGGTGGCGACGGGACCACGACTTTAGATGCCGTCGCCAAATTCCTCACGACCAACAACTTCAATGCCGTCCGACTCCCGCTCGCCGTCGATGCCGTGTTGAGCAACAAAGTGGTCACGCTCAGCAAGATCGTCAACGAGAAAAAGCTCCAGACATCCTTCAGCGGTAAAACCCTCCACTACTTCGACGTGCTCGACTATGTCTTGGATGTGTTTGCGCAGCACAAGATCCTCGTGCTTCTGGACTGCCACTTACTCGTCGCGGGTACCAGTATCACGCCTTTGTGGTACTCGTCGGATGCCGACAAGAACAACTTTAATGACGCCTGGAAGATTCTGGCCACGCGATACAAGGACACGTGGAACGTGATTGGCGCTGACCTGAAGAACGAGCCCCACGGAGAAGCGTCGTGGGGCAGTGGCGACAGTACGGACTTCCGCCTCGCGTGTCTCCAGATGGCCAACACCATCCAGAAGATCACGTCCAAGTGGCTCATCTTCGTCGAAGGTGTGGAGAAGGCGACTCGTGACAACCCGAGCTACCCGAGCTCGTGGGGAGAAGACCTCATGGACGTGCAGCGTGCGCCGCTCGTACTGAGCGTCCCCGAGCGCTTGGTGTACAGTCCACACGTGTACGGTCCGAGCGTGTCCGATAAGACGTATTTCCACGACGCATCGTACCCATCGAACATGCCAGCGATCTGGGATAGCCACTTCGGGTACATCCACGGCAACAAGACGTATGGCGCTGCGATGGTTGTGGGCGAGTGGGGTGGTTCGTACGAGACGCAGGACGACCAGACATGGCAGAAGGCGTTCGTGAAGTACTTGGAGAACAAAGGTATGAGCTGGTTCTACTGGTGCGTGAACCCGAACTCGGGAGATACGAAAGGTCTCTTGGGAAACGACTGGACCACTCCCACAGCCGACAAGATCTCGCTGCTCGCCGGTTTCAAGGGATCTGCAGTACCTTAAATCACTTTTTTCTTTTTGAGCGATCAGTTCATGCAGATGCTTAACCTCTCCAGGACGGACATGAAGTGTCAAAGTTTAATCACAGAATGCATGACGATCCATTGTCATCAATATCAAGCACTACAAGGTCCTGAAGTCAAATCTGGTTGAACCCGAAACAAATGACCCAAAGACTGTTGTCACGTCGCCTAGTCAGTGTAACGCATCTTCTTTCAGGTCGCATTGAAGCAGCTATCTGAACAGAAAAATGCATCGAGTCTTCTCTGTTCGCACTTTCGAAGCAGCAAGATCGCCACGGCATCTGTGTGTCATTACACCAATTTAATAGTTTCTACCAGCACGATAGGCTAGAGCTTTTCAGTGGCGTGAGTTCTGACGAAGCGTTGTCGAACATCGAAAATTTGCACTCACATGAGACGAGGCCCACGTCTCAGTTATGACCCAACCCTCGTCTACCAGATCAGAAGAGGCAGTGGACACTGAGTGGTGGTCACCTGACAGCAAAACAGTTCCAACTTTGGCGGCGGCACGTCGAAGGTGGTAGATTGACGGAAAATGAATTGTATGGGGGATGCTCTCCCATGAGCTTCATTTCCCGTCAATACCCCACCAAACCTGAATCAAATGGTCACAGCGCGGAATTGTCCGAGAAATGCTGCAGTTGCTAGATCCCGCGCGAGCATTCGTGCAAAAGTCGGAATTCGTGACAGCCATGCCTATTACTTCAAATTAGTAGTCTAACAACTACGCAAATGGCTTTCAAAGTTGTTGTTGATTACGAGTAATCGAAATGATGGTTCTCTTTGCAAAACCATTTCAGCAACGTCTCAACGTAACCTGAAGGATTTGTAGAGTGGTATTCTCATCAGAAGGTTCTAAGGAACTGGAGTCCCCTTGAACTCCGACAGCAGCGACATCTTGTCGTCTCTTGGTGTGGCCCAGTCGTCCTCCAACAGACCCTTCGTGTCTCCCGCGTTCGGGTTCACAGTCCAGTAGAACCAGCTCAACTCGTTGTCCTTGAGGTACTTGGCGAACGCCCGTTGCCACGTCTGGTCGTCGCTCTTCTCGAACGCACCGCCCCACTCGCCGATGACCATCGCACCATTGTACTTCTCGTTGCCACGGATGAAGCCAAAGTGTTTGTCCCAGATCGCTGGCATGTTGGACGGGAACGATGCATCGTGGAAGTACGACATGTCGGACACGCTCGGGCCGTACACGTGCGGACTGTACACCAAACGTTCGGGGACGCTGAGTTCGAGAGGCGCGCGCTGCACGTCCATGAGGTTCTCTCCCCAGAAGCACGGGAAGTTGGGGTCGTCGCGGCTCGACTTGTCCATGCCTTCGACGAAGATGAGCCACTTGGACGTGATCTTGTGGATGCTGTTGGCCATCTGGAGCGAGGCGATGCGCCAGTCCGTGTTGCGATCGCCGCTACCCCACGTTGCTTCGCCATGGGGTTCGTTCTTCAAGTCGGCTCCGATCACGTTCCAGGTGTTCTTGTATCGAGTGGCAAGGATTTTCCAGGCATCTTCGACCCAGTTCCTGTTGTCGTTGGATGTGTACCACAGAGGTGAGATGCCAGCGTTCGCGACGAGCATGTGGCAGTTCAAGAGCACGAGGATCTTGTGCTTAGCGAGCACATCCACTACATAATCGAGCACGTCCAAGTAGCGCAAGGTCTTGCCGTTGAAGGCAGTCTGGAGCTCCTTCTCGTTGCTGATCTTGCTGGGCACAACCTCCTTGTTATTGCGCACGGCATCGACGGCGAGCGTGAGTCGAACGGCGTTGAAGTTGTTGGTTGTGAGGAATTTGGCGACGGCGTCGAGGGTCGTAGTGTCAGCGCCACCCCACAGACCGTGCGGCACGAGGAGTTCACCCTCCATGCCAAAGTAGTTGGCACCCTTGATGGTGAACTTGGCGCCGTTGAGGTAGAGTCCGTCGGGTTTGGCTGCGAAGTTGAGGCCAGTAGCGGATCCCGAGGATGACGACGATGGGTCAGCTTCATTGCCCGTTGTATCTGGTGATGGAGCCGCAGTTGTTGGTTTCGGAGACACGGTCGTTGGTTTTGGAACAGCTGCGGTTGAGTTTTGGCCCGATGTTGCTGGTGAAGGAGTTGCTGCTGGCTTTGGACGCAAAGTACACTTCTTCTTCGACGTAGTAGGATTACTCGCTGTGGTGCTCTGAAGCTGTCTCGTTCGACCTACAGCATCCTCCCACGCTGCGGTTTGCAACACAGAGAGCGCAAGTAGTGCGAGTAAAAGCAGGAGTGTGGCTCCGGTGACCTTCATGTCCAATTAGATGCGTGGGTGATGTGGGTGGTGCTGGAAGAGGGCTTGTGGCCTTGGAGGCGAATTTGGAAATGAGAAAGAGCTCAGTGGGCTCTGATGAGCACCAAATAGGTGGTAGCCAGACCACTGATATATGCTTCATACTACGAGTATGGATTGTGCCTTGTGTTTCTTTAGTATCTGGGCATTGATATAGGGTCTCACGTAGACTAGCAGCTCTACATCTGTTAGTAGTATTAGTCTCCAGGTGCGTACCTCGTAGTCTTGATACCATTTGGTACTTCGCTCTGATGAGGACGCTTCCGCAGAAGCAGTCGCGTCAACGATTTGATTGACTCGGCTGCTTGGCATATGGGATTATGGAGATGGGATACGAGCAACATGGTCATTTCCGAATGAGGTCATCACGTGCCCACTTTTATGTCATTCGTCTGTAGTTAGTTCGCACGACGTAACACAATATACCTCACCTTCATCATCATCATCATCATCGTCATTCGTCTATAGACAGTGTGAGAAGGGGACCAAATACCTCCAAGTCGTTGGTCTTGACTTGGGTATTGAGTTGAGTCGCATCAAGTCATGAAAGATTCAGAGACATATAGATCAGGTAGCAGTCTTTTGTGCTGCGAGCTGGGGTTTTAAAAAACGAGGACATCCGAAGACCCATCCTGTATCAGCATCTTGGCGTGGGGGATGATGACCCAGACGCACTGCTGCATCGTCGTATTGAGCCAAAACTCGTCTTCTTCATGTGTGCCATCAATTAGCGCTTATGATGCACTCACAGAATGGACTCGAGTTGATCCAGGTAGCCACTAAGCATCGCATTGTTGTCTGCTCGGCTGGATCTGGAAAATTCTCATCGGTGCTGGCACCCACTTCAAGCGTGGCAACTAGAGGTGGCCTCAAACAACCATTCGGACTTGTAAATGCCTCTCCTGTGCCCACTAGCAAAACAAATCGAGGAGATGAAAAACGGAGTCTTCTTTCGTTTCTGAAGTATTGTCGAGGATCGAAAGTCATCGATTCAGACCAACTTCTCGTCAAGTGGCTTGAAGGTATCGCAAAGGTGCTTTATTGCGTAAGCAATCGGTTGTTGCTCTCCCTACATGTAACAGGATGTGCTCACTGCCCAGGCGATCGTTGAGAAACGCTGCAGCAGATAAAGCGCCGAGATGATACTGGCACGTCAACTCCCTCGGTTGTCTCTTCGTTTCAGATGTAACCCTAAACCTCATCGATTGCTTGAATCAAATCATACGTACCAGGGGACAAGGAGTGATGCTCAATTGATGCAGCATACCGCCTTCTGATCCACTGATTGATGTGTTGCTTTTACAACAGTATTCCACTTTCTCGACTCTCCAGAGCGCTCTGCCGCAAAGAGGAATAGATCCCGGTGTTCACGCATTTCACTCAGTATCCTCTTATGTATTCTGCTGTAATCCAACATGTTGTCTGAGCAACTTGAAGCCCTTATCAACAAGTCGCTAAAAAACGTATGCTTTGGTAAGGCGGATCCTTTACACCATCAAGCATATGGATTCTCTTCTTTTCTCTGCGAGATGATTTTTAGTTAAGTTTGAGGTATTAGTTTAGAACACAAGCTCAGGGGGCTCCGTATTGACAGTGTGAATAGCCCTATAGGTCTCCGCGGATCCACGATAGTCAAGCTGGTTGCTTTCCGCTTTGACTTTACAGCACGTCAGTTTTAACTTCTGGTTACAGAAGATGTCTGGAAGGTGCTGTGCTGCGCGTCCTACTTAACAGCTCAAACAAGAGGCTGCACATGGAGGGAGCGCTTCGTAGCAATCAGCACTGTTGTCGTCAATTTCTGCTCTGGGTTGTTGTGATCGCTCGACGGGTCTGCGTGCAGCATAATCAAAAGCACATCAGTATACATTCTGATGACAGGTCAATCTCACCAAGATCTGTCATCAAACGGCGCGCTTGATGTCCTTACGGAGTATGGTAATGCATCTAATCCTCGAGCAATCACGCCTACCCCAAGCAGAATACTAGAAACCCCTTTTTCAATTTGCGTGCTGCTAATACCAACCGATGACTCGGCTGTTTCTGGAGAAGCTTCTCCATCGCATTGATACGCCAGTTGGTGCAGCAAGTTCTCCAATCCTGCGGTTGTAGCAGGTTGAAGCATCCTCTAGCGACAGGACCCTGCTGCTGTGTTTCGAGTACACTTGCTACAGGACTCTTCCTCTCACCCATCCTCAGACACCCCCGTGAACTCCTCTCTCATTTGCGGACTCGCGACCACTTCCTAAACTCCTCCTTCACCGCCAAACCAGCAGCCACATGCATCGCTCGCTCGAGCAGCGTGCCTCGAAAAGTCCAGTACCGATTTGGTCGGACAGCGCACTTTACTTGCTCTAATTGAGTCGTGCCGTAATCACTCACCGCCCTTCCTGGGGTGTAGCCAAGCGTATCCAAAGTAGGTTGTAGTATCGCCAAGCCGCATCCTCTCGTGCTGTCATCAAATGGGTCGCATGATGCCCTCATGAACTGTCCAATTAACTGCTGCTTCTGGCAAAATTTCTCGGTGACACTATAAACAGCTGGTGCAAGAGCAACAAAACGGACGACCAAGAGTGCTCAGTACAACCGAACG
Source organism: Globisporangium splendens (assembly GCA_006386115.1). Lineage (NCBI taxonomy): Eukaryota > Oomycota > Peronosporomycetes > Pythiales > Pythiaceae > Globisporangium > Globisporangium splendens. The sequence goes on from VFIW01000130.1 coordinate 82,109, forward strand.
GGAAGGCAGTAAAGGGATGCTTCGTTCGCCTTTCTCAAACGATTTCTAGCAAAGTATCAGAGACAGAGGATGCTGAGAGGAATGGGTCATCAAGCCCAGAAGAGACGATGTCTCGGACCAACTTTTAGTCTGTTGGCGCGAAGACGAAACCAAGTGTTGTTCAGCGATCGAAGGCTTGCGTTTCCCGGGATAACAAGATGCGCCGCCGAGGGTAATCCGAGGTGAAACGCTGAGTGCGCTGCTGTCTCATGGATCCCTACCATTTGTGCACCGTTTCCACCCAATATCGTTGCCGTGGACAGAGAGTGATGACCACTGGATTAGTCCTCACAATCCTGCTAAATTTGCCACACAATACTCAGAAAGATGCAGCGCTAATGAAGGAAGCAGCAACTATGAAACAACCAGGCGTGCGATTGTGAGATTTCAACATGGAAGTTCAGTTTGTTGTAGTCTGTCGCCTATGCCGAGATCCTCAGTGACGACCTCATTTCTGACAGCAAAGAGCATCCTATCCGTTCACTGCAAAACTGCTTTATTTCTACGTCTCCTCGAACTGATGGAATTGCTTGGTCATGTGCTGCTAGTAGAGATCGCACGCTATCATTATTAATCGTTCAGCACTTAGAATCAGTGGACCCAGTTGTTACCTTTTGCTTTCTCGTTGACCACTTGTCTTTGGTTCAGACCTCTCGTCTCACCAAGATGATTCTGCCATCAAATGGAGCGCCTGATGCGCTCATAGACGATGTTCTGCGTCGAACCGCCCAGCAATCTCAAGAGCCCACGCAGCAGAGTTGACGCAGTGCAATTCTGTGTGTTGCTAATACCAAACCGACGAGTCGACCGTTTCCAGAGAAGCTTCTCCATCAAAGCATCCCTTCAATCAGTGACACAGGGTTTCATTCTATGGTCCTAATAGTCCTAAGCATACTCCAGAGACAACAAGGTTCCACCTGTGCATTCTAAGTGCGCTAGCTGAACACCCACCAGGTCGTCCCCATCGAGCAATGCAAAGCCAACACAAGCTCGTCTCTCATTTGCAAATTCGCCATCAACTTCCCAACCTCCAGTCTCCACACCAACCATCAACAACCAACGGCCACCTCTCAGCGAACCTCATTATCCATGAAGGTCTCAAGAACCACGTTCCTGCTCTTGCTCATTGTGCTGGCGCTCACCGTGTTGCAGACCGAGGCACGCGACGACTCCAAGGCTCATGCCACTCCAGCCTCACTGCGCAAAAACCAGTCTGACAAGAAAGCCACGAGCTCCGGGAAGAAAGGCTCGTCGAAGGGAAACGCTCAACTGAGACCAAAGCCAGCAGCCAACCCTCGCCTCAACTTCGCAGCCAAACCCGACGGACTCTACCTCAACGGCGCCAAGTTCACCATCAAGGGTGCCAACTACTTTGGCATGGAGGGTGAACTCCTCGTGCCGCACGGTCTGTGGGGTGGCGCTGACACTACGACCCTCGACGCCGTCGCCAAATTCCTCACAACCAACAACTTCAACGCCGTTCGACTCACGCTCGCCGTCGATGCCGTGCGCAATAACAAGGAGGTTGTGCCCAGCAAGATCAGCAACGAGAAGGAGCTCCAGACTGCCTTCAACGGCAAGACCTTGCGCTACTTGGACGTGCTCGATTATGTAGTGGATGTGCTCGCTAAGCACAAGATCCTCGTGCTCTTGAACTGCCACATGCTCGTCGCGAACGCTGGCATCTCACCTCTGTGGTACACATCCAACGACAACAGGAACTGGATCGAAGATGCCTGGAAAATCCTTGCCACTCGATACAAGAACACCTGGAACGTGATCGGAGCCGACTTGAAGAACGAACCCCATGGCGAAGCAACGTGGGGTAGCGGCGATCGCAACACGGACTGGCGCATCGCCTCGCTCCAGATGGCCAACAGCATCCACAAGATCACGTCCAAGTGGCTCATCTTCGTCGAAGGCATGGACAAGTCGAGCCGCGACGACCCCAACTTCCCGTGCTTCTGGGGAGAGAACCTCATGGACGTGCAGCGCGCGCCTCTCGAACTCAGCGTCCCCGAACGTTTGGTGTACAGTCCGCACGTGTACGGCCCGAGCGTGTCCGACATGTCGTACTTCCACGATGCATCGTTCCCGTCCAACATGCCAGCGATCTGGGACAAACACTTTGGCTTCATCCGTGGCAACGAGAAGTACAATGGCGCGATGGTCATCGGCGAGTGGGGCGGTGCGTTCGAGAAGAGCGACGACCAGACGTGGCAACGGGAGTTCGCCAAGTACCTCAAGGACAACGAGTTGAGCTGGTTCTACTGGGCCATCAACCCGAACGCGGGAGACACGAAGGGTCTGTTGAAGGACGGCTGGCGCGCTCCTCGAGCTGACAAGATTTCGCTGCTCGCCCAGTTCAAGGGGACTCCAGTCCCTTTGAAATAGGGTGAGTGAGTTCAACTGGTGAAGTGCTTCGTCACTCCTACTGATCTGCATAGATCATGCCGAAACACTTCCTGCAGTTGCTTTGTTTCTTTGCTAACGATTTGAACATATCCATTTACCGTTAAGCACCAAATGATCTTGAAAACCAATTATCTGGCGCAAAACCTACTACGCACATCGTCACACTTGTCCCTTTCGATCACAACACCGACGATGACGATCATGAACTCTTTTTCGAAGCCACACACGCAAAGTGACTCACCACCCGAAAGTGGCAAAATCGCTCGTTTTCAGTCTGTCGATTTACGGGACACGCGTGCCCTCGAACACCGAGAGGAGCTCCAACTTGTCGTAGCGCGGCGTGTTCCAGTCGTTCTCCAAGAGACCCTCGGTGTCGCCCGAGTTTGGGTTGACGCACCAGTACATCCATCCGAGTTTTTTGTCCACGAGGTACTTTGCAAACGCGCGCTGCCACGTGATGTCGTCCTCGTCGCGGAACTTGCCTCCCCATTCGCCGACGACCATGGCGCCGTACTGTTTCACAAAGCCGAAGTGGTTGTCCCAAATGGCTGGCATGTTGGCCGGGAAGGTCGGGTCCTTGAAGTACGGCTGTCCGTACACATTTGGACCATACACGTGGGGGCTGTAGACCAAGCGCTCGGAGATTGGAAGCTCCAGCTGCGCACGTTGCACGTCCATGAGGTTCTCGCCCCAGAAGCATGGGTAGGTTGGGTCGTCACGACTCGAGAGCTGCATGCCCTCGACGAAGATGAGCCAGCGCGGGTTGATCTCGAGGATGCTGGTGCCGATCTGGAGCGACGCGAGGCGCCAGTCCGTGTTGTTGTCGTTGCTGCCCCAGGACGCTTCATCATGCGGTTCGTTCTTGAGGTCGGCGCCGATGATGTTCCACGTGTTCTTGTACCGCGCGGCCAAGATCTTCCAGGCGTCTTCGAACCACGTCTTGTCGGCGTCTGACGTGTACCACAGAGGCGTGATTCCCTCTCGAGAACGGAGCACGTGCGCGTCCAAGAGCACAAAGATCTTGTTCTTGGCAAACTCATTGATCACGTGGTCGAGCACATCGAAGTAGTAGATCGTTTTGCCGTCAAACTTGGCCTGAAGGTCCACTTCGTTGACCGCCACGTTGCGATTGATCTCAGGGTTGTTCAGGACAGCGTTCACTTCAAGCGGGAGCCGCACCGTGTTGAAGTTGTTAGCCTTCAAGAGCGTCGCGACCTTCTGGATCGTCGTCGAGTCATTGCCGCCCCAGAGTCCGTGCGGGACCAAGATGTCGGTCTCCATACCAAAGAAGTTGGCACCCTTGATGTAGAATGGCTCGCCATTGAGGTACACGCCGTCTTTCTTCGCCGCAAACGTGTAGCGGTTGCATCGCTCGATCTGCTGGGACACGGACATCAGCGAGGTCACAGATTCCAGCGACTCGAGTTGCAGTTCAGTCGACACAATCGTCTCGACCGGCTCGCCGGCTGGGAATTGATTTGGCAGCGTGTACGGATGCGGGTTCGCGACAACTTGGTGGAACGCGGTGGAGAGGACGGCGGCGGCAATGGCGAACCGCTTCATTGCTGACGTAGTCTTTGCTGTTTCTTATATTCCTTTGTTCGTTTGAAGGCGAGTTGGAAAATGAAGTTGGAGAAATGACATGAGGGTCATTCTAAGGACGCCAAGGAGCAAGCAGCCTAGGTATGCCAAACACAAGAGAATGCTAAGGATCCGGGTGCCTTGTGAGATTTTTCGGGGGATGAACACATTGAAGAAGTCAAGGGAATACGCGGCTGGAGTGAGTGGTTGATCCAGGATGGTTGCACTGCGCATCGCTGTCGAACGACTGAATGAAGGTACGTACCGAGCCTGGATCGCATGTCTGCACCAGAAATGGCAGGTATCGCTGATGCACACAGTTCTCGACTAGAGGTTTTGGGTGCTGTCTGCCGATTCGTTGATGGCATGACACGCGCTTGACCCGCTCGCGCACGTAAAGGGGATGCGCTGGCAGCAGCATGCCTGTCTGTCAATGGCACCGGGAATCGTGGGTCACATGATCCCGGTGTCATCACCCCCACTTGGCAGAAAGGCGACGTATCACTGACAGGTTGTTGAAATTGCTCACCATCCCAAATTTTGGTTGACCTCTTGCACACATCAAGAGAGATTGCGCTGCGTCAACGTGAAGACGGGGTGTGAGGCTCGTGATTTCGCCAGTGCTCTTGAAGTACAGAATTCTATTCACCCGAAGCGAGTCTGTAGGAAATGCCATGAAATAGAACGTTCCTATTGACAGGGTCCAGGAGTGCCAAACGAAGAGAGAAATGAACGGATGCGAAATGTCGTTGACGCGCTCGGGGTGATCTGGGCATGGACAGCAGTAGGTAGCACCGCAGGTACCAAATATTTGGAGACTCAGATGTGTGTCGGTGGGGCGAACAGAGGATTCTGGAGACAGACCACTCTCACCACGTAGCACAGCTGGTCGAGGTGGCTTCAACGTGGTATGGTGGATAGCCTTTCACATGCAATTTGAATGGCAAAAGTGGCGATACAGCAAGCGTTTAGGAGCGTGTGTGCTTGCTGTCCAGCAGATTCAACAGATAAGCAGACGCGAGGACTTGGACGCAGGGCCGTTTCGGCAAATCACTGAACGCTGGTATTGCTAAATGCGAATCGCATGTTGTATCCGCGATTGCATCACAAGTCTTCTCCAATATTGTTGGATTATTTGTGCATCATTGCACTAGATCCGAAATAAGTCCGCAGTAAATGATGAGGATATAATCGAGTATGTGATAAGTACTGATGTGTGTTAATAGTGCTTGAAGTTGAACTCGCACCTGTAGATCTGGCGATGGGCCAACCTTGTTGATGAGCTGACGAGCTCTTTCGAATTGCTGTGAACAACGGAAACTGCATCCTACTGTTGACTCAGGTTCAACACGATAAGCGAAGGGTGGTTTGCATATACAGTAGGCAGTGTCCATTGCTTGGTAGGTCAAGCATCAAAGGGTGAACGATTGGTCCAAAGCAAAGCCACGAGATCTCGGCCAAAACGCGTATTCATATCGAGGTTACGCCACGCATTTCAGTTGAGAGCATAAATAGCGGTTTCAAAGCGATAAGGAATCTGATGCTAAAGACGCAAAAGTGTCCAAGCTGGGTATTGTGGGTCGTCCATATTTCACTCCCTCTAAAACTCAGAAATGGAAACTCTGTTTCGAAGATGGACAACGTTCAAGGCAAGCGCACGTCGCAGCAAAACTCAACGTCACCATTCAAGGGAATTAGTTTCACAGCCTACGTATAAAGCTATTGCAACTAGAACCCCAAACAGGCAAATGCGCTACTTTCAAACTCCAAGCAAACGTTTTTCAACATGCACTACGAGTGAACGATGATGATGGAAAGTTCACGACAGATCACCTTACCTTTCCACGCACTCCATCTTCCTCGCGCTCCTCTCTCTCTCTCTCTCTCTCTCATCTCTCATCTCTCTCTCTCTCACCTGGACACACGCACACTCAACTTCACCACTCGCTTATGGGATCGGGGTCCCCTTGATGCCCGAGAGCATCGTCAACTTGTCGTAGCGAGGCGTGTTCCAGTCGTTCTCCAAGAGACCCTCGGTATCGCCCGAGTTGGGGTTCAAGCTCCAGTAGAAGTAGCCCAAACCTTTCTCCTTGAGGTATGCCGCGAAACGGTCCTGCCACTTCTTGTCGGCATCGTCGCGGTACTTGCCACCCCACTCACCCATGACGATCGGACCATACTTCTTGTACACAAAGCCAAAGTGCAGATCCCAGATCGCAGGCATGTTGTTCGGGTAGTTGGAGGCCGAGAAGTACGACTGGGACGCAACGTTTGGACCGTAGACGTGAGGGCTGTACACGAGTCGTTCCGCGACTGGCAGCGTCAGGTTGGCGCGCTGCAAGTCCATGAGGTTCTCTCCCCAAAAGCAAGGGTAAGCAGCTTGGTCGCGGCTCGAGTACTGCATGCCCTCGATAAAGATCAACCAACGTGGGGTGATACTCAGGATGCTCTTGGCCCACTGCGACGAGGCGAGGCGCCAGTCGTTGGCCGTGTTGTTGCTTCCCCAGGATGCACTATCGTGGGGCTCGTTCTTGAGGTCGGCACCGATCACGTTCCACGTGTTCTTGTAGCGCGTCGCCAAGATCTTCCACGCGTTCTCGAAGTTGTTCTTGTCAGCGTCGTTGGTGTACCACAAGGCTCCGATGCCGCCGTTCTGGTACAGCACGTGAGCGTCCAAAAGCACGACGATCTTGTTCGCCGCAAAGATGCTGATCGTGTAGTCCATGACGTCCAAGTAGTACAGCGTCTTGCCGTTGAACGACGTCTGCAGCGCGGCTTCGTTGATGATCTTGGTGCGATCCACGACCTTGTTCTGCAACACTGCATCGACGGCGAAAGGGAGACGCACGGCGTTGAAGTTGTTGGCCTTGAGGTACGTCGCGATCTTCTGGATGGTCGTTGACTCGCCACCTCCCCAGAGCCCATGAGGCACGAGGATGTCGCCTTCCATGCCAAAGTAGTTGGCACCTTTGAACGTGAACGGCGCGCCATTCATGTAGATGCCGTCCAACTTGGCCTGGAAGTTTGGCGTGGCTTGAGGCGTCACGGCTGCGAGCCCGAGCAACTTGGACGTGACCGAGGTATCGGCTGGGATTGGATCCCCTGCTGGGAACTGCGGCAACGTGTAAGGGTGCTCATTGGCCAACACAGACGCCACCAGGGCTGTGATGCCCGCGACAAACGCGACGGCGAAGCTCTTCATGGTTGGGAGGAGGGTCTCGGTCACTTGGTTGGTTGGTTGATTTGCTTGATTGCTGGCAAGTTTGGAAATGAGCCTTGGTTTTGGACTACTGCAGACCATGAAACTCGATACCAGAGCGACAGCAAGAGAGCAGAGGCTTGTGTCAGCCAATGCACAGTTGGGCTGACGCTGGTCGTCGCCCACACCAATGAGGCTGTCGGGTGCTGCTTGGAGAGAGCACGATGATGCGTTGCAATGCTGCTTGTTCAGGCCATCACCGCTGTGAGTGCGGACGTCTCCAGCTGGTTGCAGTTGTGCAAAATGGAAACCAAAGAACGCAAGCGTATTACGAAGCTACAACGATGATAGAGATCGGGTTCCTCCTGGGATGTGCTAATCTAGTGCCCGAACTCGCGCAAACTGCTGATAAACTCGCTTTCTTACCATGTGAGAATGCTCAGGCAGCCTGATTGTCATGTTCTGCATTAGCAGATTAGATAGCAATGCCTTCAGTTATTCGAGTCGGGAAGTGTAAGCTCAAAACACCATCCTACCGGGTTATATGTGCATTTGGTCGTGTGTTTTCTGGTCTCACACTTGTTAGCACTGAGTATGGCCACATGGTGGACAATATTGTGCACCACGCCGCTGATGAGTTCTTTTCAAAGTTGAAGGTGCAAGATCGTACGCATTGGGACTCGAGCTGAGCACTGTGGCAATGTTGAAGTTTGCTGTGTACCGTATGCCGAAGAGGGAGGTGTAGGTTGCTCCTGTCAATGAGGTTCACCAACACGAATTCGTCTAATGTCGTTGCTACAGACGAATCGGTCAAGCGAACCTCATTGAGCATCCATCATTGAACTTGGCCCCCAAAATTTCAGTACTGAACCAGTCGGCCGCCGCGTTTCCAAACTGCCAAGTCCATCTTCTGCTGCAAGGCAAGGCATCCTCCCTTGACAGCGAGCGCTTCAACAGCGTAGCCAGGGAGCTCACCTACTGCTTGCGTTTCGCAAGACAAAGCACATCTTCAGAAGATCTCATCGTGCTGCTTGACATGTCGGTGACACACACTTGCAGTTGAGGAGCGCGCTGAAAATTTGGAGGCGTGCGTGGGGGAGAGTGCGCGACTCAAAGATCGAAATTTTTGTCACGTGGCGGATCTTTCGTGTCATGGTTGCAGGATGCATCCACGTCCACATACCCCAAGCAGACGCAATGAGCTGAGCTGTTCGTGGAAAACAGCAGGTTTTGTGAGGAGGTCCACATGACTGGAGGGCAACTTCAACTTGACCCACCAAGTGTACAGTACGAAACTGGAGCTGAACCCATCCTCAGCGTCCATCTCCTGTTGACGCAAATCCATCACGGTGTGCAGACGGAGAAGGATGGGTCCAGAAAGGGGTGTCTCGTTGAAGTTGGCGCGGTGTGGTTCGAGCTACACAAAATGGGGTACACTGCCCAGTCTCTGAGAGTCGTGCGTGCTGCGAGATTGACAGATCAACTAGGTCGGAAGATAAGCAGGCATGCGAGTCCATGCTCAGCAACTGAGCGGCAATGGAGGTCGCAGAGCCAAAGCATAGTAGTAGTCTGGTTGACACACGTGGTCCGAAGCTCAGATCGTTGAATGGCAGAATATGGCTGTCAGCGTGCGTTGCTGTCTTGTTTCCTGTGTTGTGCCTCGATGCCACTCGACTAGGAAAACAGAAACACACTTTGGTTTACTCGTGCACTCTTGCGCCACTCAGGAGAGATAAAATAAAGGAAAAGAGTCGAGCCAACTCCGTGTTGCTTCCGTTGATTGCAAGAGCATTGTATGTTTGTTGGTTGTTGATAGACGTCCACTGTCAGAAGCAGCCGTCTGAGAGCACTGGCAGAGCGAGACGTGCGCCGTGTTTGATACCCACGACGTGCCATATTGAGCCCGTTGTCTGTGTTGCGATGACGCTCAAGTGTTTGACAGCGCGACAAAAAGTACCCTGTCTAAAGTAGATACCCGCAATAAAAACATTGTGGGATAAACCCAACTCCCCACTCGTATACCCCATCTCTACCATTACTGTCCACCACCGCAATAGTGGCCCACACTTTCCACCATTTATCCCCAGCACAAGCGGAAACGCACATTAAAGAAAGCAAGACATCTCTCTTTTCTGCTGGTGACGATGGCGTCGACGGGCGGCGAGCGCATGTCCACGAGCGACTTCAAGAAGAAGCGCGAGATCGAGGAGGCGCGCAAGAACGGGACGCTGCCACCGGAGCAGGACGCCGAGGGCAACCTCATCAACCCACACAACCCGGAGTTCATCACCAAGCGGCCGTGGTACCTTGGCGACTCGGGACCGTCGCTCAAGCACCAGTCGGTGCAGAACCAGTCGCACTTGCTGTCCATCCACGAAGCCGATGAGCTCTACCTGCGCGGCAAGAAGGTGCAGGATAGCGCGACGGAGAGGAAGCCCACCAAGTGGCGTAAGGGTGCGTGCAAGAACTGCGGTGCCATGAGCCACAAGACCCAGGAGTGCGTCGAGCGGCCGCGCAAGGTCGGCGCGTGGAAGTCCAACAAGGACATCAAAGGCGACGAAGTGCTCGTGGACGTGCGCTCACAGCAGTTCGGTAAGCTCGCGTTCGACGCGAAGCGCGACCAGTGGCTCGGCTACGACCCGAAGGAGCACACGAAGACCATCGCGCGGTACGGCAAGATCGACGAGGCGAGAAAGAAGCTGCGCATGGAGGAAGTGAACAAGAAGCTGCAGAAGTCCGCGCAAGATGCCGCCGATGGCGGTGGAGATGGCAGCAAGAAGACACGACGGAATAAAAGCAAATCGAAAGACGAGGGCGAGAATGCTGCAGGATCCGATTCCGACTCGGACTCGGATTACGATTCGGATATGGAGTCCGAGGACGACGAATTTCGCGACCGCGACCAAGGTCCCATGTTCACGGAGCGCGTCGCACGCCAAGGTGGCGTCGGCGGTGCGCAGATGAAGACGACGGTGCGCAATCTGCGCATCCGCGAAGACACGGCCAAATATTTGCGCAACCTGAACCCGAACTCGGCGTACTACGACCCGAAGACACGCTCGATGCGTGACAATCCGAACCCAGAGCTTAATCCGGAAGACACGACGTACTTGGGCGACAACGTCGTGCGGTTCACGGGTGATGCCCAGAAGCTGGCGTCGGCGCAATTGTTTGCGTGGGAGGCGTACGCTAAAGGCACCGACATTCATCCATTAGCGAATCCGTCGCAGGCCGAGTTTTTGAAGAAGCAGTTTGAGGAGAAGAAAGCAGCGTTGGAGAAGGAGAAGTCGAGGAAGATCCTGGAGAAATACGGCGGTCAGCAACATTTGGAGGCGCCACCCAAGGAGCTGCTGCTCGCGCAGACCGAGCACTATGTCGAGTATTCGCGCGATGGCCGCGTCGTGAAGGGACTGGAGCGCGCGCCCGTCAAGTCCAAGTATGTTGAAGACGTCTTTGAGAACAACCACACGACCATCTGGGGCTCCTGGTTTGACCGCAGCGAGATGGCGTGGGGGTACTCGTGTTGTCATTCGAAGGTGCGCAAGTCGTATTGTACGGGCGAAGACGGCAAGAAGGCGATCGAGGCGTCTATGAACGTGAGTGCGCAGCGGCAGATGCTGAAGCCCCAAGCACGCGACGAGAATGCCGCGAAGGACGACAGCAACATGCTGCGCAAGCGCAGCGACATGTATGGCGAGAACATCAACCCGGAGCTGGACGACAAGAAGCTGAAAAAGGCGCTGAAGAAGGTCGCGAAGGAGAACGCCAAGGCGGAGACCGACGACAAGAAGCGCAAGTACAACTCGATGAGCAAGAGCAACTACGAGGTGAACGCCGAGGAGATGGAAGCGTACAAGCTGCTCAAGTCCCGTGGCGACGATCCGATGGCCAAGCTGCTCGGCAAAGAGGACGCGCTGCTCGACGAGGAGTAATCGCCCTCAAGTAAGAAGAAGAAAGAAAGAATGTATCTATATATCCACACAAAGCCCTTGTGAAACAGCAGCATCACGCGCATTTGATTATGTGGAACGAAGCTTCTTTTTTATTTGGTGTTTATTTCATTTTCTAGTGGAATTGTTTGATTATAGAGCGGAGGATTGTGTCGCACGACGAAGAGCAAGACTGAGGTTTCCGAACAGCCATGGGTCCTAAATGGCTTAGTTGACCCAAGGGAAGAGCTCGTTGAGGATTCGGATCGTGTCTTCTGGGGACGACACCGAGTGGCCGATCGTTCGCTCATGCGTGTAGATCTCGTAGTCGTTGCCGCCCTAAAGGATCGAGATTCTCAAGTTAGAAACCTCATATGAATATGATAGAACGACACACAAAGATTCAACGCACTTGGTGGGTCTTGTCGCCGAAAAAGTGGATCTCGTCGTAGTCCTTTGGGTCGAGGAAGCGCAGCGCGTAGGTCTTGTCCCAGCCTGATGGGAACACATCGAACGAGATCTGCAGCCACACAAATTGGCAAAAGCTGTCAGCAACACATTTATCATTCTCATAAAAGAGATTGACAGCTGAACGCACCTGGCCGCCGACGGAGAACGTGAGGTTGTAGTCGGCAAACTCCTTCTTGAGCGCCTCGACAAACGTCTTGCGCACGTTGTGGATGGCGTCGTACTTTTCAAACTCGTCGCGCTCGTCCTGCGAGCAGTTGCGGCCGATCGGCGAGACGTTGATCATCCCCATGCGGAACTCCAAAAACGTGCCACTAATATGCGCAATAAAGATAGTGCAGGCAGAAGTGAGACGCGCCATCCAGGTTGCAAGAATAACCATTGAAGTACCTACCGCTTGATGGGGATGTCGAGGTCCGCGATGTAGCGCAGCACGTAGTTGACGAAGCGGTTGAGCTGCTCGTTCGTGAAATGATGCTTCAAGCTCTACACACAACAGCCATCGAACACAGATACACAAACTATCAATGCACAGCCGTCATTATGGCATACACACCGATGTGCAGCCTTGCATACCGTCTCGCCAACTTTGACGCCGTTGTGGAACGCCACGAGACCGTTCTCCGAGAAGCTGTAGTCGAACTCATCCACCACTGCACGCTCAATACACACATGAGATTCCACACGTAGCTACAACAGTAAATGCGCAGAAGACGACGCACCGTTTTCACCGAGCTGCTCCTTCTGCTTGACGAGGTCCGAGCCGCCGACGACGCCGATGGTGATCTGCTGGCGCAGCTGCTGCAGGCGCGCCGTCATCTCGGCCGACACGGTCTGTGCTCATCCAAAGCAACACACACACAGGAGAATAAGCACCCACATGCAATTGCATATATGCCATATAGCTGCGCACATATGCCTATGTACCTTGCGCGCGGGCGTGAGCGTGCCGTCGACGTCGAAGAGCGCGATGACGCGGGTGTTCTTGGTGGGAGCCATCTTGTGAGCTTTCGGATACGGGGAGAATTTGGAAATGAGCCCTTCACATGCGATTGTAAAACGGCTCTCGGGAGTTTGTAACCACTACAGACAGTCGAGCGGTTGCAAATTGAACGCGGACTTACGCAGAGCGCGTCACTACGTTCCACTCATTTATAAGAGACGAGTCTCGTGGTGCCACGTATTAGTGACGTGGGGACTTGTTTGATGCAATAGCCTCTCTAATACGACTGTCAGGACATATCGGCTGTAAAGGGATTGATTCCGTAAACGTAATATATATACGTGAAGTTCGCATTTGCAACAAAAACACAGATTCTATCTTTTCCTTCTCTCTGCTGACATGCACACAAACCCTATTTTCAAACAATTCCACCAAAAACCCACATTGTCAAAAGACAAACCCCTATTACGCACTTTAAACAGGTTGTGGTATTTACCCACTAAACCGGTCCCACCGAACCGCGGTCCATCTTCCCACCAAATGCCCAAATGTCAGGGTCGCAGTCCATGCAGCAGCAGATGGGAAATTGCCTCGTGCGAGGCATTTTGCATAGGCGCAAGATGATCTCGGAGCGCGCGCACGCCGAGTGCGTGCGGCTGCTGGAGCTGCTGATCAACAAGCGCGTGCAGGAGAGCTGGTCGTGGGTGTTCATGACGCCCGTGACCAACATCCCCGGCTACGACCAGATCATTCGCAAGCCCATGGACCTGGGCACCGTCAAGAAGCACTTAGGCTCCAAGCCCTCGCGCTGTCGCTTCAAGAGCCACGACAAGTTCGCGCGCGACGTGCGCCTCGTGTTCAACAACGCCATGGTGTACAACAAGGACGACCAGCACGTGAAAGGATCGGTGTTCGACGCGGCCCAGCACCTGCTGCGCGTGTTTGAGACCGCGTACGCCAAGGCGATCGACGCGTGCTTCCGAGAGGAAGACGAGAAGGAAACGGCTTTGGCGGCTGCTGTGGGGGCGCAGAGCGGCAGTAGCGGCGCGAATAGCGAGGACCAGGAGCATACGCCAGCGTCAGCGCAACGCAAACCCGAAGGCGGCGCAGGAGGAGCTTCAAGCGCAGAGCCATCTTCGTCTTCGTCGTCAAGACATCGTTCTTCGGAATCGGGCGCCGCTGGTGATGATGGCAGCTCGCACAAGCACAAGAAAGATAAATCCAGCAAGAAAGACAAGAAATCGAAAAAGTCCAAGAAGAAGAGCAAAGATAAAGACAAGGAGAAGAAACACTCGTCGTCCAGTAGCAGTGAGAAGAAGAAATCCCATAAAAGCAGCAGCAAGGACAAAGACCGCGATCGAGAGAAGGACAGGGAGAGAAGCAAAGAGAAAGCTGTCGGGGAGCATGGCACTGATGGCGCGTCTGCAAGCACGAAATCAGCGGTTGTGGGCAGTGAGAGCAGTTCTTCGAAGAAGAGCTCCAGCAGTACGAGCAGCAGCAGCGGTGTGTCTGGAAGCATTGGAAGCAGTCATGCGGAGCCAGTCGCTGTAAAAGTCTCGTCGTCAAGCAGCTCGAAGAACCATGTTGGCTCTTCGAGTCACTCGTCCAGCAGTAAGAGTAGCAGCAGTTCGAGAAAAACGGAATCGACGACCAGCGCTGCTCCATTAAGCACAGTTCCAGCTTCAAGTAGCTCAGCGAGCAGCGGAAAGATGCCGGACTCTGAAATTCAAGCGTGTTTGGGCGTCCTCATGAAGCTGATCAAGTACAAGGAAGGCAACATCAGCCCTGCTGCACCGTTTCTCCAGCCTGTGGAGCTGAGTCATTTCCCAGATTACCGAATTAAAGTTCCAAATCGCATGCATCTGTACGGCGTGCAAAAGAAGCTGCGCAGCGGCGGCTACGCGGATATGAATACGTTCGCGTACGATGTGCGTCTGGTGTTTTCGAACTGTCTGATCTACAACAGTGACGTGATTTTGAGCAAAGTGATGCGAAGCCACGCCGTGACGCTGATGAAGTTGTTTGAAGCCCAGTTCGAGAAGATCGGTGGCACGTGGCCAGGCATCCCCGAGCGGTGGAAATGCCATCAAATCCTGCATGAGATCTTGGCGAATCGCACGGACGGGCAGGAGACGGCGCAATGGTTCAAGTACCCGATCCAGACGTACTACGATTCCCCAGACCAGATTCCGTATGGATACTACAAGAAGATCAAGGTGCCGATGGATATCGGTACGGTATCCGCGAGACTGCATTTGGGGGAATACAAGCAAGTGTCGGAGTTTGTCGCGGAGGTGAAATTGATCTTCGACAATTGCATTCGGTATTGGAAACCTGATCCTCAGGGTCAGACATACTGCGAATCGGCAAAGACATTGACGGCGCTGCTGAAGAACCAAGTTGCACAAGTATTCGGGTCAACGCTGAGCGATGAACTCGTATCGAAAGAAAAGCACAAATCTTCCTCTTCGTCATCGTCGAAAAGCCATCGTTCCTCGAGTTCGTCGTCAGTCGCTTCAGCTGCACTGCAAGTTCCAGTCGCAGAAGAAAGAAGTAAGAAGAAATCGTCCAAGTCGTCTTCTGGTAGCTTCCCTGAAAAAGAGATTTGTTTGGGCATTCTGAAGCAACTACGTGCGCACAAGATGAAAGGATATCGAGGCGTGGACATTTTGACTGCTGGCCCGTTCCTTCATGCTGTCGATACGACCAAGTATCCTGATTATTTGAAAATCATTGCTGAGCCAATGGACTTTGCAAAGATCGAGCGCAAGCTGAAGGGTGATCGGTATGGGAGCGCTAGCGAGTTCAGTGCAGATGTGCATTTGATTTTCTCCAATTGTCACAAATACAACAGCGACCCCATTGAAGGTGCTGACATCCGAGCGATGGCGAGCAGTCTACGGGACTACTTTGTTGAGCTGTACAACGAAAAGTTGAGGCACCTCGATGGAAATGCAGCCACAGTGAAGGCTATCGAAGAAAAGCCGGCAGTGCATGAAGCACTGCAAGCTTTACCCCCTGCTGCACCGTTGAAAGTGGAAGCTGCTGCAGAAACTAAGGTTCGTTCGGCACCGAAACCTGACTCGGTATCCACATCCGAACCGAAAAAAGAAAGAGCACCATCTCGATCACCAACGAAAAGGTCCGCTGAATCTGTACCAAGTACATCAGTTTCTGCTCGAGATATTGAGAAGAAGCAGCAAGTCGCTGCGGTACCTGTACCTGCGAGTGCGAGTGTCACCACTGCGCGCAGTGCTGTCAAACCAGAGAGTTCTGTGTCAGCCACTTCGATTATTCAGAAAGAATCACGTCCTAAAGATGCTGCTCCTGTTGAGTCTAAAACTTCGTCTTCAACTGTATCGTCTGGTCAGGTAAAACCAGAAACTGCAGTCACTACCAGCAGCAAAGAGCTCGTTCCAAAACCAACATCGTCTCTTGAAGCTGACGAATTGAAGCGCAAGAGGGAGAAGAAGGAGAAGAAAGAGAAGAAGAAGGAGAAGAAGGAAAAGAAGAAGAAGAAAGAAAAGAAGAAGGAGAAAAAGGACAAGAAGGAGAAGAGCTCGGACCAATCTGCACCAGATGCTGTCATGAAGGTCAGTGAAGGCGCCACATCGGTAGGAGCCACTCCAGCGGTAAAGAAACCGGATGCGTTGCCTGCTGCACCGCTACCGCCTGCTCCAGTAACGAGTACGGCTATTGCGAAGCCGCCTCCTGCTCCTTTACCATCTCCTGTAAAGACTTCAGTTGGTTCGAAATTGTCTGCTGCTGAATTGCAGAGGGCATCAGCGTCAAGTTCTTCAAGCAAGAAAAGCAAAAAGAGCAAGAAAAGCGATCTGAACTCGTGGGAATCGTCGTGTGAACGAGTGCTAAACCGACTGACGAAGATCGAGCAGGTCTCAAAATTGCATTTCGATCAACCGTTGCTCGAGATTTTCCCGCAACTCGCCACCGAGTATACGAGACTCATTGCCGAGCCGATGGATCTTCGAACGCTTCGCGAACAGCTGCATGCTCACACGCTCACGGTAAAGGAATTCATCCGTACGGGCCGTTTGATTTTCCAGAATGCGATCAAGTTCAACTGTGCGAATGATCCAGCGTCTCTCCATGTCCGTGAAATGTCGACCCATTTGCAGTGGTACTTTGATTCTCTGTGCGCGGAGCTCAATTTAGTCGAGTCTGACAGTGACAAAGTGAAGCAAAAAGCGCTTCGACATGAGCGAGCGGAAATCGTCAAGAGTATGCCCATGGACATCAAACCGAAAGAGTGTCTCAAGCTTTTGCGCGTTCTCAACAGTCAAAAGTACGACAAAAACTGCTGGCCTTTCCGAAAGCCCGTGAAAGTGTTGTTCCCAACATTGGCGGCCGAGTACTTCGATATCATCAAGAATCCTATGGATCTGGCAACGATTGGTGAGAAAGTGGCGGCGTTCGAGTACAAGCTGCATGGCGATTTCATCCGCGATGTGCGTTTGGTATTTGAAAATGCAATTCTGTATAACAAGGCAGACAAGGACCGGGAGGGTTGGAGTGTCTACGCTGCGGCGATCCACATGCTGAACGTGGCGGAGGATCTATGGAGCGATGCGACCCTCGAAGTAGTGGAACGATTGCGCCGCAAGGATATGTTGCGGAAGGAACGGGAACGGTTGGGTGAGAAGAAGAAGTCGAGCGAAAAGAGATTGGAGAAGGAGCGCAAGCGAGCTGAAGGCGAGTCTTCGAAGAAATCGAGTTCCAGTGCCAGCGAACCAGTTCCAATCAAAATTCATCTCGTGGCTGATCGAGACCGCGCGCGTCCAGCTCAACCTTCCAGTGCACCATCCTCATCTGCAGCTTCATCAGATGCTGTTCTCGCTGCTGCAACGGTTGTGGCGAGTTCCAGCAGTGGACTTGCGTCTCGGGATGAATCGCCAGATATGTCGACGCGTGTGAAACTCTCGATCGTGAATCGCCAGAATGTCGACCGCATGAACAAATCGGAGCGCAAAGCCGAAGAAAAGCGTCGGAAACGTGCTCGTCGCGAAGAAGAAATCGCGCGATCGGAGAAGCGGAGACGCACCGCCGTTGCTGCCACGGACGACGCGCTTCGCGAAGCCGAGGCTCGCAGCCGCCGAAAGCTCCAGAAACTCGAGATCGCTCGAGCCATGAAGTTGCGCGAAGAACGCGACCAAAAGACCAAAGAAGCCGACGCCGAGCGAGCGCTGAGCATGAAGATGAAGTTCAATGCGGTGGCGTGGACCGGGGTGCTCATGCCAGCCAAGGAGACGAGCCAGGGCTTTTGGAGCAAGAAGCGCCTCAAATTGCAGCTGCCATTAGCGTTCCAACCGGTTGCGACACCAATTGGTAGCCATTAAGTAAACAAACGAAATGAATGGTGAGCATGCATCGTATGTGCGTATTTATCTCTCATCTTCACTGTTTGTAGCTGTTTGGATGAACAAAAGCGTCCAAGAAAGCACAAGCATGAAGACTGCAACGAAACATAAGAAAATCTATGTATGTGGTGCGACTCACGGCAAATGTTTTCATTTTCCTCCGGGTCAAAAAAAAAAACGGAGGAACGGAAAGACCTACAAATAAATAATACGGAGCGAACACCAGCATCGAGATGTCTGGACAACGACTGTCGTCCTCACTGCTCTTTCAGGCGTAAGCCCATTGTCTCGATGCCGGCCGCGTCTTTTTTCTCTCTGTTTCTGCTGAGTTTGGCTGATTTTCGCTGCTTTATCTGGAGTCTTTTCGTTTGAGTTTGTTGTTGAGTTTGTTCTTCTGCTCTTGTGTTTTTGTTTCTGGGGTTGGATTAAATCATCGGCACATCAATTTTTCTCTTGTTGTGGTTTGCTGCTGACGTGTCTCGGTTCCAAAATGGTCGCGTGTGGTGTGGTGGTCTTTGTCTATTCATTTCTGTTTGTGGCTTTGTGTGAAAGTCGTCAGCAGATTCGGGTTTTTGTGTTTATCGTTTAGAACGTTTTCTCAAAAGTGCCAAAGTACTTGGCGCTTGCTGCTTTTTTCTTCTTTCTTCATCATCATCATCTGGGTCACGTCGCGAGAAATGACGTCTTGGGCAAGTGTTCGAGGCTCATAAGTGGCGGTCTCTCTCCTCGTCTTGTGCCCAATCCAATTCACTCGCGCGCGTCTTGTCTTCATCATTGTCATTGTTGTCACCATTCATCATCATCATCATCGTCGTCATCTCCAGCTTCACGTAACTTTGTTGTTTATGCGAAACGCGGCATTTGCTCCTGGGGAGCGCCGGCATCGTATGAGAGCCCGCCGTCAATGCCCTGCCAGCCGTACTTGAAATGGTACACGTGCGGCCCGTAGCCACCGCACGTGTGGTACCCATCCTTGCACATGCAGCCGTAGTTGTCGCTCGACGACGGCGACGCGCACATCGTCGACTGGTACCCGCCAAATGTGTTGGTGTCGCAGCCGCAGTTGAAGTGGTGCTGGTTGCTGTCCAGGCTCGAGAAGTACGGCGTGCTCTCGGGACGCAAGAGCCCGTACGCGAGGTGGTTGGGAACCGTGATATGAGCCTGGATGAACAGGAACTCCTCGTTGGCCACCTTGGCCCAGCGGTCCCGGTCCTGGCTGCCTGGGCATTCCCAATCCGACATGCCGTAGACCAAGCCGTAGAGCCAATTCTTGCATTCCCAGAGCACGTTCGGGTCGAGCTGCAGGAACTGCGCCACAAACAAAAAGTCCAGCGACGGATCCACGAGCAGCAGCGCCGAGCCCGCGATCACACTCGGCAGAAAGTCGATCGACTGGTAGTCCAGCAGCGCCACATCGATCAGCCGCACCGCAGCCACAAAGAGCTCCTTGGTCCCCGACAAGTTGTGCTTTGGGTTGGAAAAGTCACTACATATAAAGCAAGGCACAGAGAGCCACAAATGGTGAGCCAGGCAATCACACAATGGCAATAAACAGAGATCTTTGTCGTACCCCATGGTGTCGAGCGGTGGATCGGACGAGTCCCCCGCCAGCAGGAAGAGCAGCCACGAGAGCGGCGTCGTCGGGTGCAGGTTCCAGTTGAGCTCCTTCCATTGTAGCAATGCCAGAGCACAACAATTAGGTCAACAACGATCCATCTCCAGAGAATAGAAAGCAAATGCAAACGTACCACGAGGTATTCACCCTCGTAGCGCACGAGGTCGTCGCCCACGCAGGTGACGGCGCCCTGCTCCGAGATGTACTTGGCGAGCTCGGTGACCTTGGGTGGGTGCACTTCCTCGATCTTGGCGGCCATGAACACGCACGTGATGCCGAGCAGCTGCAGGTCGCGCTGCACGGCGAACACGTCGTCGTAGTTGCGGATCGAGAACGCGTCGTGCTCGCGCAGCAGCGAGCGCTTGCGGAGGATGATGTGCGCGTACTGGATCGCAAAGTGCGCCGTCTGGCGCTGCAGCGCAAAGTGCGCGCACACGCCCGCGATCCAGTGCCACGTGTACCCGAACTGGTCGTAGTTGTTCGAGTACGGCAGCTGCCCCACGGACAGCGGCGACACCGAGCCGCGCGGCACGACGCCGCTCGTCTTGGCGCCAAAGTGCGGCGTGAAGCCCGGCGTCACGGGCGACTGCGGCGCCGCCGGCAGCCCAAAGCCAGCACCGCCGCCACTACCGTAGTGGTGGGACTGGCTGGCCGACGGCGCGAAGAACGAGGGCGGCGGCATGGGGGTCACGCGCGCGCTCTGCTGGTACGACATCTCCTTCTGGCGCATACTCAGGACCATCATCAGGTCGAGATTCATAGTCCCAGAGGGTTACGCTTTCTTGTATAAGACCTCCCTTGTCGACACACTCGACAAGTCAAATCGGCGCCGCTGTCACCAAACAACCACTCGCTCGACAAGCAGCACTTGCAGAGGTTTGTAGAATCTGGTTGCAGAGACTTGCTGACCTGGCTGTCTGTTCTTCTTCCTCTCTGTCGCTGCTGCCTGCGTCCGCCCTTGTGGACTGCAGATGTCCCCTTCCTTCCCTTCTTGCGCGCAGTTGGCTTCCTTCGTTCACTCACAACCCACGCGTCTTGTTCCTTGTTCCCTTCCTTCCTTCCTTCCTTCGCTTGCTGCGTTCGCCCTCGTTGCCTTGCGAACCCCCCGCCGACTCCAGAAGTCCCAACACACCACACTCAGCAAACAGACCGCGCGCCAGCGTTGGTAAAGCGAGGGAAAAAAAAAGAAGGAAGCCCGCCCCCCTATCGCTTTGCTTTGCTTTGTAGAAAGCAGTCCGCTCCACCAACTCGCTGGCGTCCACTTGCCCTACCCCCGGATCCACTCCCACGTGCACTTGCTTCCTTTGTTTTGCTGGTTTGGTTTGCATGTTGTTGTGTGCGACTGGACAACCTGCTGGATCCACTGGATGTAGGATTTGATTCAATTGTAAAGGCATTGAGGTAGATAAGAGGTATGGTCACTATTATAAGCCAGAGGTCAAAACGATGTGCACTGCTATAAAAGGATACCTCTTTCAACACTTTACACTGATGGATGATTGTTTAAAGAGGGTATCAAACAGTTGAAGCATTGGCTGATGGAGGTTGCCAGCACAGAAACCAGGTGAGGTTTTTTGCAGCGAGCGCGAGTTGGGAAGGGCACATCTTTGTCTCACCGTGAAGAAGGACCGAAGAACAGACTACCTGGTAGTCATATATAACACATCGGTCAGTCACTTGACTCTCATTGCGCAACTATACTGGCAGCGACATTGAAGTTTAGGAGTGTTGGTCTGCTGGCGAATCCCCCCCTATTCGGCACGTGTATGCGATTTTGTATGGGACAGCAGCTAGAGAAAAGCGCGGCAAGTTGCCCAATGGGGGTACACACACTGACTGGATGGCGCCATTTCGGCGACATGGCAGTCATAGGTAACGCCAGCGACTCGACATGCATGCAGCGCAGGTGCCTCCACATGTTGCGATATGCGCAGCGAATCTGTTTTGCTAGTGGCTGGTGCGCATCGCAAGACGATCTCTTGTCGTCGCTTTGAGATTCGCTGCTGGCGATCCGTCTGTACTGCGACGTCAGCTGAAGCGCACATTGCGAGCTGCACCAGCAGATGCGCTTCGTGTCGATTTGTTACCTGCGCGTGCGTACGATAAGGAAAAACATGGCATCGAATGCCGCACAGTGCACCCTGGTTCCTTGTAGTTTGGATGGTACGCGATACAAATGCTGCAAGTGTACGACTGGGCTCGTGTGAGCTGTTATTTAACAATGCTGACATGCAGGTGGTGGCAAAGCCAACAATCTGCCTCCACCTTGTGTCAGATATCTCGACCTATTTTCTTTCGACAATCACTTGTATTAATATGCGGACTATTTTAACTTTTGTTTTATTCTCGCGGCATTTCTTGTAGACCTTGTATGAACATACGAGCAAGTGGCGCAGCTCTGTGAAAAAAAAAAAGAAAAAGTCAAATGGCTCCAATGGCTGACGAGAATCTACAAAATGCGGGTGACGAAGCAGCTCCAAGCCCTTCCCAGCAGCAAGAGCAACCTTTTCCTCAGGCTCCTCCTGGACTCAGTCTTCCTGTGGCAGCGGCAGTGCCCGAAGTCGAGTCTGAAGAAACCGTGGCCACGGCGCGTGCCATTGAAGGCTCGGCGTTCTCCACGTGGAAAGAGTCCTTGTCTCTGGAGCTCGAGGCCGGCTGCAACACGTTGAAAACCCAAGTTCATGCACTACAGAGCGACTTTGACGACGCCTCGGTGTTCATCCGCGGCGACCTCGCGTGGCGGAAGCAGGTCGGCTGCTTCCACGACGAGGTCAACGACATTCTGCACGCTCAGATCGAGGTTATGAGGAGCAAACTCAAGCAAAATGCCGATCTCCTCTCGCTCAGCGTCGCTGAGAGTCTCAGTCGAAAGGATCTGCAGACGAAACTGGAGCTGAGCCGCCAAGCCAAGATGTACGAAGACAAATTGAGGCGCACGCGGACCTCGCTGAAGAAAGAGATCGACCGGTTCACGCATCTCGAGAAGTGCCTGCGCAAGGAAGAAGCCTTCCAGACCAAGGAGATGTACGACGCGCTGGTATTGCAGCTCACGACGGAGCACGAGGCGAAGGAAGCCGCGCTGCATGCTCTGCTGAACGAACTGCGGTCTTCCTACTCGGCGATGGAGCTGGGAAACACGTACCTCATGGAGTCCCTGAAAGCTGCTCGGAAAGAAGCCGAGCTCATGAAGAAAATGCTGATCAAGCAGACGAATAATGCATCAGGCTCGCCGCGAAAGTCGTTCGTGCGCAGCCCCACACGCTTTTCTGGGGCTACTGTGGGCGGCACCCCAGGCATCCAGGACGTCTACGTGCAGTCTCTCAAGCAGGCATTGAGCACTTCAGCTCAGACAATCGAAGGCTTGAAGAAACAAGTCGCCGAGCTCACGGGCGACAAGGAAAACTGTCTTCGGAAAGTGCGTCTCGCGGAAGACGCGACATCGAAAGTGAACAACGAACTGGCAAAAGTGACGCAACTGCTCTCGGAGTCGCATGCAGCGCTCATTGCGAACAAGAAAGCCATGGAGCAGGTCGAGAGCGAGAAAGCGCACTGGAAGGATCTCTTCGTCGAGCTACAGTTTCGAACAGGGAGCAACGCACAAGAGGTCGAAGCGGCCAAGAAACTCGCGGATGCGACGCGGGACCAAATTGCGGCATTGGAGAAGCAGGTGAAGCGTCTGGAAGACGTCGAGCGTCAAAAACAGGCGATCGTGCGGGCTCGCCCCATGTCTGCGTCTCCATGTTTGATCTTGACTGAGCACGCGGATCGAGAGGAACCTGGGCAACAGCAGTCTCCATTTGCAGCGAAGCAACGGTCTTTTTCAACTGCTGGTCCAGTGTCCCATGCGCGAATGAAATACCGACTTGGGAACGCCAGGCAGCCGCAGTCGTCACCCATGACGATGCCACCGTCGTCCCATAGACACATAGCAAAGCCGTTCTTGTATGCACAGCCAGAGAATAATCCTGACAGCATACCACGGTTGAGCGAGCCCCAGCAGCAAGTCGAACACATCCGAAGCATCCTCAAGACCGAGTTGGTGCAGGTCAGCCCCACGGAGAATCAACTCGAAGACGGCAGTCACCTTGGACCTGATGGGGTGCATTTTATTTACCTGGTGCCATGCTTGTGGCATTGTGATGCTGGTCTTCTCATGGCCAATCTTGAAATTGTCGTCGCGTTTGTTGTTGTAGATCCTGCAAATCCTTCAACGCCGTCGCAATCGCAAATGAGGAATTTACGGACACTCACTCTGTCTGCTAACAAAATCGCAAAGGAAATCGCCTGATTTTCCTCGTCAAAGGACAATGGAAATGCAACTTTGTTCCTGACTGCGTGGAAGCACTCACGAGCAGATTCTTTTTGAAGCAGATCAGGCGCGTATCGGCATACTTGCTTCGCAATTGAACGTCATACTCCTGACTGATGCGATCACCTCGGTGGGCTACAGCATTCTCAGGAGGCATGTCTAAGCACGAACCTCGACAACCTCCCAGCTAGCAATCGCTTGAAAGCTTCACTCTATTTGCAACGCGCGCTTTGGGTCATACAATGAACCTCATAAGTAACGCACAATGAAAAAACATGCATGCATGCTTACGTGTTTAATCGAAGATACTTGGAGTACCTATACAACGACGCGAAAGCCTACGCTTGATACGCTGTCGACGACTGGACCTATTGTCGTCGCTGCGAGAACATGCAGAGCTGGAGAAAGAAAGACGCACTTGATACACTGTCAACGACTCGCTCCATCGCCGGTGTGGTGCGTCTGGAAACTGGAGTGCAAGGATATGCAGAGCTGGAAAAAAAAGAGGAGAAAGGAGGCTTCGCGGTGGCCCGCACCAAAGTATAGTGTAACTTGCGAGTTCAAGAATTTTTTGAACTGGCCAGCAACAATAAACTTTGGTGTAGACAAACATCGAAGCGTAGAGGAGCAAGCAGCCACTCACACGTAAAACATCACTTGCTTCAGGGCATCGTGGACCTCCAGCATGCGCGTATCCACGTCGTAGCCTGACTCGCTCGAGCCCGAACGCATCGACGCAGTGTCGCTACCATCCAGCTGGAAAAAGCGAGCACGGAATGCGACCAAGTGCGAGTAGTACGCAGACGGCACCATCGACACAGAGCGCGTGCAGCGCGCAAACGTGTAGCACAGCTTGTACGTGATCCCTTGAATTTCGTCAGCTGTGAAGCCGATCTCATCGAGCAATACGTGGTAGTGAGTCGGGCGACTCGTTCCTTGCAATCCGGCGTGGCTCATCAAGTAAAAGTCGTTCTCCACAGGGTGGCAAATCGCACGGTCGACAACCGTCCCGGCTTTCACATTGCCACTGCGATCGCCAGTTTTTGGGTCACTCGGAAAAAGACGCGTGTTGTGACGCTTCTGCACAATGATGAACGTGATCGGAGGCATGTATCCTTTCTCCAGAGTTGCACATGCTTCGCGGATCGCAGTGACTTCGTGGTTGAGAACCATGCGGAACTGACCTTCACTGACACCGTCACGGTAGAATACGATACGCTCGGGCTTCGAACGCGTCTCGCGATAGAATCTCTTCATTAGATCGACAACCATATCTTTCAGATTCGTAATCTGTTCCACACGGTGACCTTGCGCACGAATACTCGCAGCGTGCTTAATGAAGTTCTGGTCCATCGACGCCACCACGGCAGCGACTGAGGGACGCGTCCGGTCCATTGGACTTGGGTGCGTCACGTCAGCACCAAACACAATCGTGCCACGACCAAACTTCGGAAGGTTCTCCGCAATGACCGCATTCTTGCCTCCAAGTTTCGTGTTCACCTTTTGCAAAATATTGGCGATATATTGTGGGTTGCATTTTTGGATATGTTTCGCAAGCATACACTGCGACACAACTCCCAGTTCCGTGTCAGACGCACGCTTGAGATCACCATACGCAGTCGCATCAGTCGTCGGGTTGATCACCCACACGATTTGAGGCTTCACACCAAAAGTCGACGTCGCAGCGCGAATGGCTTCGTCAAATGCCCGACGGACAGATTCATTCCGCGGCTTCACAATGATGGGAGGGAGATTTTTCGGTGGATCCATGCCGAGCTGTCCCATTTGAGAAATCACAGCACGAAAGAACTTCTCCATGTCGGACATTGGGTTTCGGCGAGGATCACAGCAGCTGATCACAGACCACGAGTTCAATTTCGCAGCTTGGAAGAAGGATTTCCCCTTCATGTTCCACACACCAGTGTCTGGGCGAATGGTTCCGTTTTTGTAGGCCATGTTCGGAGGAGCCAAAAGTCGTCCTTGCATCTCGACCATCTTCGAGTTCACATTCAGTCCGAACGCTTGCAGTGTCGGGTCGCGATCAAAGCCTGCCTCACGAAACTTGGTCTCAATGGAACGCTTACGATCCTGTGGGTTCGTGCACGTGAACCTGATCATGTTCGCAACCTGGGTGTCCGTTGCTTTGCGAGGGCATTTCTGTCCCGCCATGATGTTGCACACTTCGATCGGCAAGTAACATCCCTTGTCCCGTGCACCCACATGGAGACACGGAAGGCGAGGGTACCTAAGGCGCAAGTTGTACGTCGACGCGAAGTACGACTGAATGGAGACACGATTTCCATTGTCATCTTGGAAAAAAGTTTGGTCTGCTCCATTGGTGGAGAGCTTGTTTACTCGGTACGCGCGGCGAACACCCGGACGATGCGTGATCTCCACCTTCACACCACTGATCGCTTTGTTGAAAGCGCCATGCTGATACCTGTTGAGGCTTGTAGGGAGGTCGTGGAGCCCCAGCGTCTCGCGAACGTAATCGATCGCACTCATGTTCTTGACAAATGCCGTCGCCGCGAGGTCAAGATTCAACACTAACTTGCTTTGCGTAGCGCGAAGACTTTGGAAATAGCCAAACCACACGTCGGCTCCTTCGCCAATGTCCTTCTTGCCAGCACTACCAAATAAGTTCCGGCCCACGACAGTGAATCTCGTTGACGCAGTGTGACGCATCGCGATGTCGAGAGCTTGGAGAGCATCTTGAGGAGTGTAGTTCAAATTACCCGCAAACAGCTCATTCAATTGTTCCATGCGAATCGCAACAGGATCGGCTTCCTTCACCACAGCAGAGTACTCCTTTGGTCGATCTTCGTCAGCAAGCTTCAGACCCGTAAACTCTTGTTCTTCAAATGGAAGACGACTCGGCGAGTAGAGATTTTTACGGCCGTCCGACACAATGCAGACGCTTGGGAACTCGCGCTTCATCTGGGCCACAAGCGATTGCATGATCTTCGCAGCGAGCGTCTTCGGCGGTCCATCGTTCGAGAATTTATTCCCATTCTCAGCAAACGCGACGTCGTAGTGGTACACGTCTCCGCGCGGGTTGAAATTCACTTGGAAATGGTTCGCCAAAATCTTGACAGGCGTTCCCGCACGGCCAAATCCCGGTCGTGGTGGGAAATGCATCTGCACCGTCGGCGTCACAAGTTGAGTCGACGATGGATCAGAAAACGCCGCGAGATCCAGCTTTTCTTCAAGTTCCGATCCCAGCGTGTCGACTTGAGCTGGAGGCGCTGCACGAGCCGGTGCAGGTGGCGGAGCCGTCGATGGCGGAGCAGAAGGTGGCGCAGGTGGAGCTCCTCGGTTTCCTCCCCAAGGCGCAGCAGCGCCGGCCGACGTCCCGCGACCGCCTCCTCTTCCTGGCGCCGCAGCGCCGCGACCGCCTCCTCTTCCTGGAGCCGCGCTGCCGCGACCGCGAGCTGAACCAGCGCCACGGCTGCCATCGCGTCCGCCGTGTCCCCGTCCGCCACGCGAACTCATCTTCTTCCTCCTTCTTAGGCGCGTGCACTTGAAGTTTCCCTTTTCCTCTGGCCTCTGCGAGCAGGGGGAGAAAACGAAAGTGAGCATTCTGCAACGGGAAGAAACGCGCGGCACCCCCGATTGAGCAACTGAATGTTGGCAGAAACAGGGGAACCACCAGTTGAAGGTTGCAAGATGAAGGGGAAATCTTTGAGCGAAGACACACACACCCTCATGTAACAACTGGCAGATTCCATTTTTCATCACTATCCATCACTCATTTGTACCCACCACACAAACTCACAGACAAACCTGATTCCTCACTGCTTGACAGCATTTCTCTCTCAACAATTGGCCGACTTTGCTCTCTCTGAAGGAATGTTGATGTGTGGAGATAAGTGTGAGGATCCCGGATATTGTTCTGTCAATTTAACAGAAAAACCAGATTTGTGATCGAGTCAAAATCAGGTTTTGCTGTTTTTTAATACGAACTTCTGCAGACCAAACTGTGTCACTCCATCCAATGCTGCAAAAACTGGGTTTTATCAATAAACTCGAATCTGATTAAACCAAGTTGCACATTGAAGGTGTGAAGACCATCACTCCCACAGAGAACATTGCAGCAACATTCGGTTCGATTCATCAGCACTCGCACTTAGTTAGTAGCATACTGTACTCGATTCAATTTCGTACTTATTTGATAAACCGCAGTAGCAACTCGCCATTCTGCATTCTGTTTGCTTCACTTTGTGATTTGGTCCCAACATGGCGCTGGTAGCAGCTCTGGACGCGTGTCTGTGCAATGCGGACGCGGACTTTTTGGCGCAGATCGCGTCCGACGCGCAGTTGATGCCACTGCTTGACACGTTCTTCAGCCACGCGACGCATCTGCAGGCGCATCGCGACCAGCTGAAGGCACTCTCGAAGGACGCGCACGACGCGCTGGACGCCGAGACGCGACTCGTGTTCCTGCTCTACATGCGTGTCTTCGCGCTCTTGAAGAAGCAGCAAAGTGACAAGTTGCTGCTGGATTCGCTGCTGCACATGACGCGTATTGTGCCGTTTTGCCAGCTGTACGCGCAGAACAATGGATCAACGATGCAAGCGTTTGTGGACGAGCTTGTGGACCGTGTCAATGGTTTTGATGCGCATGTTGGGAAGCTCCACGATGTGTACTTGACGGTAAGTGCGTGTACGTCACTGACATCAGCTGGTGCATGTGCGTGTAGTAATCGTTATAATGATGGGAAATATGAGCAGCATCTGCAGCATGTGCACACCGCCGTGCAACAGGACAAGCGCACTCAAGTACTTGACTTGATTCACATCATCTACGAAATCAGTCTGTCGGTATGTGTTTCCACATCATGCCGCTTACTTGCCTTTTCTGCTGCCAGTGGCTATCGTGCTCACGGGGACTGTGTGTATTTGTGTGTGCTGTTTGTGCAACCAGTTGAGAGGACTGTTCACGTCCAAGGCACTGTCATCGCAATTGCTGCTGAACAACGGCAAGGATCCGGAGCAGATTGTGCAATCCGAGTCGCTGTTGCGAGCGCTTGTAGTCTGCTACGAATCGGATCTTCCCATGCTGCAACGGCATTTGGTGAAGCTGGACGAAAAAGCGCAGGAAAAGGTTCTCATCATTGCAGAAACTCGCCGCCTGTTGCTTCACGTAAGTCATTGTTATGAATTCTATGCATTCTGCACGGACTTGACTACATATACAGGATAAACAAATGTTTGCCATGTTTCTTGTGCGCTCTAGGTGCTTGGTCGCTTCATGGACTTGTTGATGGCGAAGCAAGACGAAGGAAACCCCGACGAAGTGCTGCTGGAAGTATTGCACATCATCAGTCATTGCTGCGAAGACGACAACGCAGAGCAGGGCTCGTACTTGAGTGACTTGTGGCATTTGTGCGACTACAAGGTAATGCTCTACTCAATTGTGTGTTTCGATGCGGCATGGAAAGGAAACTAACGTATACAATCTCTTGATCAACTAGACCAAAATCTCTTCGTTCTTGGAGTCTAGTGAGGTGGAAAGCGACCACTTGTCCTATCTGGAAATGATCACTGATGGGCTTCCTCGCCGTCGAATTGCTCCCGTTGGCATGGATTCTGAGAAGAAATTGGACGCAGAAAAGCCATCTCACGATCCCGCGCAGGCAAAGGGGAACGCAGAAACGTCAGTTCATTACGAGGAAGAAGAAAAGGAGGACTATAATGATGGAGAAGACGCTGCCCTGCTGACGTCGATGGTGCACCAAGTGAAAGACTTCTTCCCCGATTTAGGAGACGGATACGTCGAGTTGTGTCTGCTGAGCTCTCAAAAGCAGCTAGAAGTTGTTATCAACTTTTTACTTGAAAGCAATCCCCCGCCAGCGCTTCTTGATGTCCCTCGCGACCTGAAGAGATCAGACCCAACGTTTTTGCTTCTTGAAGCCCAATTAACCGGCAAACCACCTGCTTCAGCGAAGGCAAAGAATGACAAACAGAAGCTGGATCCAACGCGTGTGTGGGTCGGAAAGAAGCCACAAGAAAAGCACTACGATCCACAAATTGCCAAGAAGGATGCTGATCTGGTGAACAAAACGAAGAAGATTGCAGACATGATCGTCGAGGAGGAAGAGATCATGGCTGGTATGGTGCCTTTCCTGAAGTTGGACGAGTACGACGACGACTACAATGATGAGTTCGAAGATTATGAACCATTTAGCGTGCACGATAGCGGTCTCGGAGACGATCAAGATTCGATTCGCAAGCATAATCGCCTCTTGCTTGCTCGTGAAGCGGAAGACGCGTTCTGGGAGAGTATGAAAAACAAGAATCACCAATACTCAGCCAATAACGATGACGAAGAAGACGTCGACGATGACGAAGAGGAGAAAGTGAATGCATCGAACACGGCGAAGGCTGCTTTCCGCCCTCCCGCAGGCCAGCAGACGCAAAAGCAGCAGTCTTTGCCAAGTCGGAATCCTCAGCAAAAGCAGAATCCTGCGAATAAGAAAAATGCAACAGCGACTTCAAAGAACAATGGGCAAAAGGCACCGACAGCAGCAGACAGTGCCGGAACTCCACCGATGACAAAAGAACAAGAGTTGCGTGCTCGTGCAAGAAACGCGAAGAACAAAGCTAAGGTAGGAAATCACAATCGGAAGGATCGAGCGTTGAAGAAACAGGGGTGACACAAAGGTGAGACAGCAGATTATCGTACGGTCCAACGACGAAATAGAAAGAAAACATGCTGAAAGATCGCGACAGTTTCAGTTTCGAGCGACCTGAGTCGTCATTGTTGTTGTCTCTCACATCAGTGAAGTTGAGGACGTGTGCTTTAGCTTGTAACAGCGTGAGATCCTCAAAGATCGTGAAGGAAATGTCGGCGAATATGCGCAGAAAACGGTGAGGCTCGCGTAGGCGCTCCTGGACGCGAGGCGCCGCATCAAGCACGACAAAGGCACAGAGAGTTGCACTGTCATCAATGCTGAGCAGCAACTGATCAAGCCAAATGGTATGAATGGTGGATTTTGTGAATTCTCAGCAAGCGATAATGACAGTGAACGCTCAAGGAGAAAGAGAAGAAAAGCAACGTGCTACAGCATTTCAACTCGGAAAATGGGCTGAAACTAGGTTGTTTGTCCTCTGCTTCGACACCAGGGGCTGATGGTGTTTCAACATGCCACAAGAAAGAAAAAATACTCGTTGACTTCAACGAGGTTGCTTCATGGCCGCCCCGACAAATATTCGGCACCTATCGATCTTGGAAAATGGGAAGATTGCTTCGAGTACCGCTTATCCATTCGCACGTACGATGGCGTGACTTCTGGGCAGGTTGGAGAGGCAAGAAACTACGAATTGAGCTGCTCATGATCAGGAGGTAAGTGAACTACATGCCTCAATAGTATTTTGCGTTTATTGCTGAACAGACAAAGTTGGTGGGCATCATGGGTACTTCGAAATCTTCAAGGGATGTTTGTCAACACTGACCACGATGTAATGGGCTTCCCATTACATGGGTTCTTGGGTCCAGAGAGTGTGGGTCATACCCACACGGGTTCTACCACTCTCTCCAAACCCACCCGTTAACCCATCAACACTGTATGTAGCCAGTTGCATTTTTAGCCAATAAGAACATTCCATTAAAGTTTAATCTCATTGGATGATAGTCGGATTGGACACCCGACTGTCTACCAATCGGAGACACCGAAGGAACAACCCATCAGATGTAAGAGGCTATCCGAGACAGCCTCAAACACGGCACGCACGCTTGCGCTTGAAGAGGAAGACTTGAGAGGAACTTGGCAAAAATGCAACTGAATTGAAATGAGCTTATGGTTCCTGACACTACATGTAAAACACCACTAGGGCTACTAGAGGTTTTATGCATAAAACCTACGCATGCAAAATAAACTTACGATATGCACATTTTAACTTGGGTACACTTGGTGAGGTTAAATCAGACGACGCTCGAGAATCTTGAAGAGAACGTTCTGGAAGATTCTCCGTGATGTGATTGGCTGAAGCCACTCACATCAAGTGCTGGTGACACGTCGCCGTCGTCACCAACTGGATTCCAATCAGGAACCATCATCTTTACGTCTAGAGTGCTGTTGTGCGTAATCACGCCAAATCTCAATGATTGAGGGCGACCAACACTCAACTCAGACACAGATAGCTCTGAAGTCAGACGATGACGTCACCTGTGCATGTGGGGATCACTTTTGTGTGTTTCATCCAATATCTTTGCACCCACAATGCACTTCCACAAGGTGGTGTGTGACACATCCAAGAGCCACCTTACATGTAATGGCAGCAAGGTTCACTGCATTGCGAGGCACTAGCAGACACCGCTGGGGTTTCAAATTGTTCAGTGGGACATATTGTATTAAACCCAGTTTCCATAGACGCATTGACAAAAACCAGTTTCCTGGCGTGGGACCCCAGGATAAGAGGCATTAGGACCTATCTTCATTACTGGACCCTTACACTTTCTGTGTCTCTTAGGACATCTACAATGTAGTAAAATATGTGACGGTAATTAGTTCCCGGCGGATCCCAATTGCCGCAATTTTTGCGATGTGTAAGAGGGCGCTGTTTCAAACAGTCCCTCAAACACAGCACACACGCTTGTGCTAGAGGAAGCGATTCTCCCGACTTGGAGGGAGGAAGGAGACTTGAGGGCTTGGTGGTAAAATTGTAACTGAATTGAAAAGGTTATGGTTCCTGTCGCTACATGTAAATGAACCCCAAGGGATCCTAGAGGTTTTATAACTAAAACCTAAACATACACAATAAAACCTATGAATCTGATATATATAACCTTGGGTACACGGGGGGGGGTTGAACCTAGGGGATCTTCTGGAAAGTTGAACTTGAAGTCCCGTGGAAAATTCCCTGTAAAGTGAATGGCTCGCGCCACTCACTTTAGGTGGCAGAGACACGTCGGTCTCATCACCAGTTGTAATGGGCTGAGGCTGCCATTGCATGCAAGGTGGCTCTTTGTGTGTGTCACACACCACCTTGTGGAAGTGCATTGTGGGTGCGAAGATATTGGGTGAAACACATAATAGTGATCCCCACATGCACAGGTGACGTCATCGTCTGACGTCAGAGCAATC